>JABUQX010012509.1:57500-67500 GCA_015478945.1 Trachelipus rathkii
GTTTTTACGAAGGCTTTCCAACAAACTTCCTGGAACAGTGTCAGAAAGTAGTAACGAGGTAGGACGCGAAGAAGGACCAAATGACGCGTTGCCCTGTTGCCCCTCAGGGCTGGACTTATCCAGAGGACTCGCCACGCTGCGGAGATTGAGACTGGATGGTCTCTCACTCTTCGGGAAATCTACATTTACCCATGTATTATGTATCTGAGGGGCGTCTTCTTGTACGGATTTAAATGCCTTCTGCGCCGGCTGCGTCTGAGGTGTGTCTTTTGATTTCTCATCATCGTCATCAAGGTCATCAGCCTTACGATGACCATGACCCGTTCTCACAGGAAAGTGGGCGGACTCACTGTCATCTTTAGATCCGCCCTTACACCTTCCTACGCCGCCCACATCGTTGCTGTATCCGTGGGTGGAGATATCCTTGTTTATATTTGTGGAATTGCTCTCTGGATCATCTGAAAAATCTTTCACGTTGCATTTCGAAGAATCTTTGTCAGAAGCAAAATCCTGAAAGTTATATAATAATAATAATAATAATAATAATAATAATAATAATAATAATAATAATAATAATAATAATAATAATAATAATAAATAATCATTATTATTATTATTATTATTATTAATAATATTATTATTATTATTATTATTATTATTATTATTATTATTATTATTATTATTATTATTATTATTATTATTATTATTATTATTATTATTGCTATTGGTTATCTGACTTCATTAATATCATTGTAAGTATTATGCATTTGGGTTGTTTGTAATGTCCATATTTTGATAAGAAAGAACTTTAAATAAACGTCTTTGGGCGGAACAAACACACATTAAAGGCCTTGTAAATGAATGAATCAAGGGGAGGGGGAGGGGGAGGGGGAGGGGAGGTGAGGGAGTGGGGGAGAGAGAGGAGGGAGAGATTCAAAGTACCGAGATGTACAAATAAACACAAAATCCCGAAAATTATACACCTGTTTTTATTGATAAAATGAAGGAAGGAGGAAACAAATAAACTAAAATTTAAATAACTGAATAAAATAAATAAATAAATAAATAAATAAATAAGTGAATACCTGAAAAATTATAATATATTCATGAAGAAGAATGATTTTTCTAAAATAAATAATAAAACATTATTATTATAGCGACAAAATTTCACATACACATTAAACTTCATGCTACCTTAATAATAATAATAATAATAATAATAATAATAATAATAATAATAATAATAATAATAATAATAATAATAATAATAATAATAATAATTATTATTATTTCCACATGCTTGGTTTAAAAGAATATCTAAGCAACGGTATTGACCTGTAAAGGTTTTTGTAAATTCCTCTGTATTTGTAAGTAAAGTTTTGATAAAAAATCCGTTTTAGATTAATGTAATGGAAAGGACACTTTTAACACTTGTTACGACCGTTCGTCACGATTCAAGACTTGCTCACTCAACACAGATATTATTCAAAGGATTCTTTCCTTCCTTGCCTCCTTTAAAATTGATATTCGAATGGTTCGTTTTGTTTAACCTACGCATTCAAGCGAAATCTCATAAACTGTTTTTGCTCATTGATTGGGACGAGTGATCAGAATGATGATGATGACGATGATGAGCACCTTATCTTTTTCAATACATGATAATGCATACACACACACACACACGTGAATGTGTACAAATCATACGTGCATGGTAAGACAACCTCGGTTGTGAGGTTAAACATAAATAACTAATATTAGTATTCGATAAGAAAATCTGGCATCTAACGTGGAGCAGAAGATAGAGCGACAGAGTCGCGAGATAGAGGGATAGGGTTCGATCTCGGACGAATCCTAGGTAAAAATTACCTAGAACAGTTCTCATCCTAGAATAAGGCAATGCCCTTGAGGGGCGAGCTTTTTTTTTATAAAGTTAAAGGCGTTCCAAAATGTGGTTTCGTTCTTTTTGCTATAGGAAGCAGAAGCATCATCCATTTTAATTTAGGAAGAGCTAAAGCAAGGAGAGTTTTTATCCGTCAGAAGAACGGGGAATACCCTGAGATGAAATGCAGCAGAAGTATTGATGGCTCCTCCCACAAAGAAAACGTACAAGCCCTTCATATAGATAGATACACTGATAATACGCAGGAAAAAAAGTAAGTAATAATAATCATATATTGACGACAAAATCTGCTTAAGGCATAAGGCGAGACGATTATATATATATATATATATATATATATATATATATATATATATATATATATATATATATATATATATATATTTAATATATTTTTTATATATATATATATATATATGTAACATATATAACCCTTTTATATATATATATATATATATATATATATATACACTATATATTTATATATATATATATATATGTAAGATAACGTTTATAAAATGTTTTTTTTTGTTTTTTTTGTTTTGTTTTATATATATTTTCATTATTGTCATTATTTTCTACTCAGTTATTTTAATTTTTAGAGTAAATTTAGAATGGTTGGGCCAGATTTGTCGTTTGGTGTATGATTAATTATGATGCGGTAAAAAAAATTATTCCTACAACAATTTTTTTTTTCGAAAGTCGAAAGCGAGGATAATTTTTTTTCTATTGAACCGATTTTAAATTTTATTTTTGCAGATTTTGGAAATCATTGGACGAGCTCTTTCTCATAGGGTTTATTCCACCAAATTTCGTCCAGAAATTAAGTTTTTTAAAAAAAACAAAACTTTAAGAATAATATTTAAAATCTCTCTCTCTCTCTCTCTCTCTCTCTCTCTCTCTCTCTCTCTCTCTCTCTCTCTCTCTCTCTCTCTCTCTCTCTCTCTCTCTCTCTCTCTCTCTCTCTCTCTCTCTCTCTCTCTCTCTCTCTCTCTCTCTCTCTCTCTCAAGGCTTATTAGTAAAGAAATGGCTCTAAATAATAAAAAATAACTATGTAATAGTAAAATAATTTACCCTTATGTAAAAAAAAAAAGTTAAAAAAAAAGTAAAAAAAAAAAAGTTTTTTTTAAAAAAGTATATTTTATTACTACACCTCTAATCATAAATAATTTTTGGTTTACTTTAATTTACTAATAATTTTTGAACCGAACATTGCCAATTCCTGTAACCTCATTTCTTTATTTTTATAGAATTGAAAATGGGACTGATTTGCCCCCGAAATGTTCCCATTAAAAATGAACGTATTGCATTGCATTGCATTTATTTTCAGATGCTTTAGATCAGCGGTCTCCAAACTTTTTTGATCGCGTACCCCTAAGACGAAAATAATTCTAAGTTGTACCCCTATATTATAGGCCTGTTATATATATATATACATACATATACTATACTCATATATATATATATATATATAGCAACATATACACATATATACTATGCATACTGATATATATATATATATATATATATAAACTCGAAGACAAATTTAATGCATCACCTGTAAATATAATGTAAACTCTTTCATTTTTGGAAATGAAGACCTAGGGTTTGGTTTATTTGGGTCATACCTAACTCTGGAGTGCATACCGTATGTAACTACACCGTGTATGGAACTAAATGGCATAATAAGGACAACCAACCAACCAATTTACGAAATCCCGAAAGTACGTTCATAGGAGAACAAGACGGCAAGACACCAGCAACGAACAGAAACAAAACCCTATGCTGTAAAGTCGCTGAAAGCTTGACAAAGAAGACTGCTCCACAAATGGAAAGACATCGTCAGAGAAGAGGAACATGCCACAGGAGTTATCACACTGTCGGAAGCAGGCCATTCCCAGAGACAGGTGGCTCATCAACAGGGTAAACCAATCGACGGTCAGTCGAATCCCTCGTCGGGTTCAGGGAGAATGGCAGCAACCAGAAGACGACATGGTCAGGGTCGCCCGATGGCGACGCCAGAGAGATGACAGATTCCTCCGTTTGACAGTGCTTCGTGATCGTTTGCAAACAAGCGTACAGCCACAACACAGAGCTCCGTGAGGTCAGACATGTGCCCATTTCCGACGGTCCGAGTGAGAAGACGACAGAATGAACGCGGAGTACGTATTATAAGGTCTGCCATCGGCCCTCTCCCTGATCAGGGAACATCGGGTTGCGATTTCATTTTCACAAACAAAAGCGTATGGAGATTGTACACTTGCGCAGATGAGTCGAAGTTCACACTACATGGACCAGACTAGACGTCAGCGAATTTGGAGACGTGCAGGTGAACACTTTTCTGCTTGCAATATCTCCCTCAAGGATTCCCTTTTGGAGGTGACTGATGGTGTGGCGACATTCAGTTTGGAGTGCTGCGGCATTTACACCATGCCTGTGAGCAGAGGAACATAACAGCAGAGATATGCGGAAGACATCCTCCCAAGTCACATATAGTGCCTTTGCATTGCTAGTACTTGTAATCATTTTCATCCCTCACTTGACGGCACCCACGCTTTAACACAGGTCGTCCAACGGTTTTACAACGGTGGGGATCAGCGGGCTCCTGGCCATTTCTGCGAGGACCCCGGACATGAAACCCATGAACGTGTTTAGGATTGTTGGGTGGGCACGTGTTCAGGCCAGCAGAGCATGCTCAAAATCTTTTTACTCAGGGGAACTTGCAACGCTTCCGAGCTTATAACGCAGGAGACCATCTCAAAGATCATTTGTCAATACAGAATGGCTTGGGAGAAGTTGGGAAAGATGAAGGGTACAACCCATTACGAGCACTCTGTGCTATGTTTCACATTGCAATTTGTAAAATATTATTGTTGATTAATAAAATCATCATATCCATATTTTTTTCGGGCTCAACTATTAGTATACCATTTCAATTTCCTACACACTGTCGTTACATATGGTTTATACATTTATAACCATGTGCAACACTCTCGAGTTAGTTATAGACAAATAAAACCAAGGCTCTAGCCCTACATTTCCCAATATGAGAGAAAGTCTTTAAATTATATTTGCGGGTGATGCATTAAATTGCCGGCGAGTTTATATATATATATATATATATACCATATATATATACTATATCTTACTATAATATATATATATATATATAACCACTTACCTGCCTCTCTCCACCATATCCTCTCTCTTATCTCTCCTCTATCTGATGGAAATACAAGATCATACTCATAGTAATCGTGAAAGCTACTTCTTTGGCGTACCCCTAAATATATACGCGTACTTTAGGGTACGCGTACCTTTTTTGAGGCCACTGCTTTGTTAGATTTATATATATCTTACATATCTATATATATATATATCATATACTCATATATATACTATATATATATATATATATATATATATATACACTACTCTACCCCTATATATATATATATCTTGACACCCCGCTCAGTTCATGGTGTGTATATAAATGTTTTTTGTTTTTGTTTTTTCCTTTATATTAGTAGTATGTGTACTAGCAATTAAATTATCTCTTGAACGATAAGAGATCTAAAATATGAAAACTATTAAAAATTAATTAAATAAAATAAGTCAAAGCAGCTGATTTTCATGAGGAAAGCAGCTTTTAGCCTTCCGAGTAAGATTTCAAGGTAGGTAAAAATAATATGTTTTTGGGTAAATACTTTGGGTATTAGGGATTTGTTTACTTATATATATATGAATTGTTGTGCCCAACAAACAGCTTTGAACTTAGAGGGGCATTAAACACTAGCTAACTTTACATATTAGTCTGAAATCCCTGCAATTGAAAACTTTCAACCTAACTATGAGAATAGGAGCAGATTTTAGTAGATTTCAAACATAACCTAGCAGACTACTTTTTCATAACACTATTTCCTCTATTTGGGGGACAATTTCATAAATAAAGATATATCTAAGAACATCAGCTTTTGTCTAGGAACTGCCAGGAAATAAGATTTTTAAAAAGTACAATATTATTAAATTTATCTTTTTTGTATCTAAAATTTTTTTTGTTTTATGCTCATGTCAACACTCAAATTTATTGGTAGTATCATATATTAACAATATATGAAACAAAGAGCAAAAAAAGCACATGTTCCTCCACCATAAAGGATAGGAGCCTTATGTAACAATAATAACTTAATAATATATGTATATATCACCTGTATATATATATATATATCTTACTATATCACCCTTCATATAATAATACCTTATATACCCTTATATATATATATAGGAACAATAAATTACAGGCCAACTATAAAAGAGCTGATCTAAACATAATTATATAATGAGAACGTTAGGTAATTAATTGAACTACAAAACATTTTAGAGAAGAATAAGATAAGCAATCAGTTTCACGCATTTAGGTTCTTTAAATAAACTGTCAAACAATTTTATATCTATAGATATATCATATATATATATATATATATATATATATATTTAGGCAAACATCTATATATATACGCGCGCCGCTATCACGCGTGCTGCTCAAGCCATATATACCTCTCTGCATATATCATTTATATATAGTATATATATGTATACCACTGCTTAACCCTCTGCATCATTTATATTGCTATGCTCAATTGCTTCTGCTCTCGCTCTTTCTCACACTGCCATAACATATATACCAACGCAGAACACTCATATATCCGCCCGCATACCATACGCCTTATATATATGCTGCTATATAACCTTATATACGCCGCCGCTGTAGCATATCATGCCACTTAATATATATATATATATAACAACATATATATATCTACCTATCATAGCATGAGATTTCAGGCAACATCATCAAATATAATAATAAAGACAGCATGATCAATTTTCAACAACTTTTTTTTTTTTTTTTATATTTCTCTAGTGGGTAAACGGAGGCCCACATTAAGTCTACTACGAAAATACAGGTTCGAATCAAAAGCCGCAAGTCAATTACGGCCAATCCAAAGAGCTGATGGTCACAAGTCAAAAGAAAAGGAAAATAGGGCTCTGCCCGTGGGCGGTGGTTAGCTAAAAAACAAAAGTAAAATAAAACGTCGCCTATAAGGGAAATCATATTGGCGAAATAAGATGGAATTGTAGGCAAGAGAGGGAGGAGAGGGTGTCCCCCATTTAAAGGTGATAGTGCTGATGCAAAGGATTATGAGATGTGGAAAAAACGGGTGGATTGGTGGGTGAAATTAGATGGGAAGGATTATTAATTTGTAATAGCTATGTTAAAAAGTGAGTTAGATGAGAAGAAAGGGATTGTGAAAGTGTAAGTGAGAGCAAGAGGGATGATAAGACGAAAGAGAGAGAGAGAGAGAGAGAGAGAGAGAGAGAGAGAGAGAGAGAGAGAGAGAGAGAGAGAGAGAGAGAGAGAGAGAGAGAGAGAGAGAGAGAGAGAGAGAGAGATGATTTTACTCTTTCAAGATGGTCTTTCAAGATGAAGCATAGTCCACATATTAACAAACGGTGAAAATTTCTCAAGACACCTCAGAATACCTACTACACCCTTAGAAGCCTCTATAGTAAGATAAACAATATGATCGTTCCATTAAAGACCATGAGAAAATGAGACAACAAGAATATTAAGGAAATATTAAGATTTGAGTTGCTTTTTCGAAGATTGTGTAGATGTGTGGAAGATTATGTAGAACAGAGAGATGAAGGTGCTGAGTTTTTAAAGCATTGAAAATAACCATGTTTTCTCGGCCCAAATAGAAGAAATATCAAAGTGGGAGAGGTTATTTGCTCCACGGCTACCCTCTGAACATCAGGGAGGGGCGAGAGACGTCTTTTCAAAATAAAAGAAGCAATGAAGGGTATAATCGTCAGAGTGAGAGTGGAGGAGAAGTGATGAGGTGATGGATAGAAGATCATTAATGAAAGTAGAAAAAAAAGTTGAGGATAAGAAACTATCCAGAGGAACAACATAATTGATAGATTTAAAGGATGAACGGTTGTTGTTGTTGTTGTTGTTGTTGTTGTTGTTTGCAACAGCTGTTATAAAGCAACCGGAAAGGAAGTCAGTGAGAAGGTTACAAAGAGACAAGTTTAGAAATCGTATCTTTGTGCCAGACTCTATCGAAAGCTTTTGATAATATATCAGTGGTTCAACACTTAAAGATTCCCCGTAACATCGAAGAGCAGAGGACCAAGTGTCAGAGTGAAGAAAAAGAAGATGAACAATAAAACGCTCCTTATTGAAGCCATAATGGCGATCTCAGATGATAACATCAGATGAGATTAGATGATTTAAAATGTTCCCAAATCTTACTGTTAAGGGTAGCTTAGAAACTAAGGAAAAAAACAAATCAAAGCAATTGAACGAAAGTTAAGAGGGATGAAGGGGGCCCCCCTCTTTGACACAGGCTGAATGAGTGCATGTTTTCACTAAGAAGCAAATATTGAAGTTGATTGGAAGGTAAGAAACAGTTCAGTTTACCAAAGCAGTATTGCTAGTCAGAAGGACAGAGATTTAGAAGCACAAGAGGCGATTCAGAAAGCAGGACCATACGCCTTCTTAGTATTAATAGATAGATAGATAGATAGATAGATAGATAGATAGATAGATAGATAGATAGAGAGAGAGAGAGAGAGAGAGAGAGAGAGAGAGAGAGAGAGAGAGAGAGAGAGAGAGAGAGACATCTTCAGAAGAAATTACAAAGTTAGGCATAAATGAGTTGGAGAGGGGTGGAGGGGAAGAATATGTTCCGGAATCGTTTAACAGTGGAATTAGATGTAAAGGTGCATGTGAACAAAGAGTTGAGCTTTAGTAGTAGGTTAGACAGAAGTGGTGCCATATATTGGAAGAAAGGAAGGGAGGGAAATTGAAAGAAGGAAGAAAGGAGGGGAGGGAAAGGGAAAGAAGCAAAGACAGAGTTGAAATTTTTAGTAAAGCTCTAATAAGAAAAAGAGCGTAAAAAGAAAAGCCGGAAAGGTTTTTTGCACTTTCTGTGGAGAAAAAAGTGTTTAGTGTTGCGGAGAATAGATTTTTGCATGATAACGAAATGAAATAGAAGAAGTAAGAGTATCTAGAGTTTGATGTCGCTGGAAATTCTCGTGGCCGAGGGTGGTGTCTTTGTGAAGGATAACACGAGAACAAGTAAAGATTAATGTGTTTTAGTTGAAGGGAAAGAAAATGGAATTTAAATCCTCCATGCCTTTCTGCATACTCCGAGAGAAGATTCCTTTCGCTGAAGCTGAGATCATTCCAATGAAAATCAAAAAGCACGCAAACGATTCCTACCAGTTTAAAGGCCGAGAAGTTCCCTAAACGTTTCCTCACCCAAGGCCGGTACCGTTTCTGCCAAAGACTAGAAAAGAGATAGAACAAAAGATGATCGAATATGCTAAAGGTGGAAAAAGTTTAACAGTATAAAAAGGAGGATTGGAAGTTATGAAGTGGTCTAGAATGTTGAATTCATCTCGAAGACGATAAGGATACGAGTAAGGAACTGCATCCTCTGCTCAAGATAATTATGATAAGAGAATTGGTAGGTAGGTATGCTCATCCTCTGAATCTTAAGAACTAGAGGAAAGTTGTCAGTGAACACTAAAATCGGTAAGAAATATGAGTTAAGGAAAGACGAAGGGAGAAGAATGTGTTATATTTGGGAGAGTAGATAGTTGAATAATTTAGGGTAGTAGCAGGGTTTTTTTTCTTCTTTTTTTTCTTTTTAAACGAAGATATAAGTAAAAAAAAAATAGGTTAATTTAGTCTCAGATTGACAAGAGAGCCAACTGAGACTCCAAATTAGATACACGAGGACAAACAACTCGATTACGCACATACGAACAAAATAGAATTTTGCTGAAAATTGACTTTAAAGACAGTAGTAAAACGGAATAGAGTAGGTTTTGCCATCGGAGCCGCCCAAACACCTGCGTTTTGATTAAGTTTTTTTTTGTGAGGTTCAGAGGAAGAAAAGCGGTGTTCAAGAAAGGAAATTAGAATATAGAATACAGACAGCAAATATTGCGGATATTAATAAATTAAAAGAGTATACCAGAGCAAGCTGGCAATTCTGTAATGTAAACAATCTCAACAGGTGATG
>JABUQX010012509.1:72500-108422 GCA_015478945.1 Trachelipus rathkii
TAAACTAACTAACAACATAAATTAATATAATTAAATATAATTAAATATATTATAAATAATTAAATATAATATATATATAAATTAAATTAATAATATATTAAATTAAATAATCAATAATTAATAAATAATAGTATATATTAAATAATTATAATAATTATAATTAAATAATATAAATATAATAATATCATTTAGCTCGAATTACATTTAGACATAATTATAAATAGTTAAATAATATAATTAAACCACTATAATTAATAAACTAAATTAATATAATATAATAATAAATAATATATATAATATTATATAAATAATAATAATAATAATATATTTAATTAATAATTATAATTAATAATTAAATAATAAATAATAATTATAATAATATAATATAAATAATATAATTAATAATATATATAAAATATAATATAATAATAATATATAATAATAATAAATATAAATAATAATAATAATTAATTAAAATAATATAATAATATTAAATTATTTTTGAATAAACTATATCCCAATAATAATTATTATCATCTTGCTCATTGAATTTATTTTATGTAAATAAACAATATAAGTGAAAATTTGAAAGTTTCATAAAATCTGTAATTATATTTAATAAGTCAAGAATCGGATAATAGAAAAAATATATAATATCAATTATTTACATATGGTGTAACTAGAGGGCGTAAAATAATAATAAATAAAATATGAATTTACAATATATAATAGTGAATAATATAAGATACCTATTGTAACTCACATAATAATTAATTAATATTAAATATATAATAATATATATATATAATAATTAATAAATATAAATAATATATATTAATAATAATAATTTATAATAAATATAATAATAATATATAATAATATATTTAATAAATTAATAATAATATATATATATAAAGGTCAAATAAATAAATTGATAACATTGATCTTTTCATGTTTAAAATACACTGTATATTAATAAAAATAATAACAATTGAAATTATAGTTATATATATATATATATATATATATATATATATTAATATATATATATATAATATATAATATCTAGAGTAGTATTTATATTTCTACAGGGGGTAGCTATCTGTATCCCCTATATTATCCCTATAAAAAGTATTAGTATATAAGTTAATAATAATGCTAAAAAGATACTTTAAGTATATTAATATATTAATATACTATATAATTTAAATAAATATATTTCATATATAAGTGATTTTTATAATTATCACATACGCATAATTATATTATAAAATGGAGAAACACGATATTTGTGAATAAATCAATTTTTCAACTCAAAACCCTTATAACAACTTATTTGGTAATTTATATTGACTATTTACAACTATTTATAATGAATGCTAATAGTTAGTGATATTAATAATTAATATATAGTTTGGGGTATTATTGGCCATAACAGGGGTTAATCGATGTACATTACCCCTTATATTTAGTTTAATACATTTTTTCCTATAGAAAAAGGTGGGATTTAAAATATAGACTAAAAATTTTATAATAGTCAAAAAAAAAGGAGAGTTTGATTAAAAACAAACAATCTTACTTAAAAACCCTAATAGATTTCTTGAGGATGAATAATTAGATAAAATCACTAGATATTATTGTGACACCAAAAAAACAAATTTGTAGATGTTTTTAAACAGACTTAATTTTGATTTTATAATTTAATTTTAATACATTTGCAGTTATACTAGCTGATAAGTTTCTCAAAATATCTTATTTTTGCAAGAGCATGAAATGTTTAAATCAGCAGAATATCAAAGAGGGTGAAGCTCCTAAAATTGTTAAGTACTAAAACATAATTACCATACTAGTATATAAATATCTATATTAGATTTATTCAAAAATTGGTATAAACATAGAGTGGTATAGCCTAAATAATATCTCGAGAAAATATTAAAGGCTATGTTTTTTTAAATTACACGATGCTCTTAAATTTTAAATATATTCTTATCGATTTTTTTTATCTTAATTTAACATATAGTGTACTATTTTTCAATAAGCTAGAGTACCTTGTTGGCGATATTAATTATATTATTCTGGTATATAATATCCGGAGAAAGGTGGTATTTATATACTACACATAACTAATATTTTTAATTTACCTCCAATAGATATATTTAAATAACATATATTTTGTTTTATCATTTTGTCATATTAGTATTTCAATTATTTTAAAATTATCAGATATTTAATAATACTATATGTATTATTTAAATTACTTGTCTATTGTGTTTACATTAGATCTCCTAAATAAAAAATCTCACCTATACACAGGTAAAATAAAAATATGTAATAAATTATATGTTATAATATATATATATAAGGGAAGATGAAATATAAACTTATATGTAAACTTTATATGTAATATTATTTATATTTTTTTAATCATATACCTATTGAGTAAAATAAGCAATTATGCCAACTATACATTTACATAATTTTATAAATAATGAATAATAGAATAAATATAATAATTAATAATAATATAATAATAATATATAATAATTAATATAATAATAATTAAATAATAATATATATATAATAATAATTATAAATAAATAATAATAATAAATAATAATAATAATAATAATTAATAATAATAATAATAATATATAAATTAAAATTATAATTAATAATAATAATTAAATTAAATAATAATAATAATATATAAAAATAAGGAAATAGAGTGAAAAGAGTTCAATGAGCCAAGTAAAAGGATCTTAATAAAAAAATTAAGTCAGATAAACGACATTTATAATGTCATCAAAAACCTCCGAATTTATTCCTATTATTATATGTATTATATACTATATCAAATAATAATATTTTATTCATATTTAATGTTATATATTATATTATATATTAATATTATTATGGATAATGTATATAATATATTATAATAATATTATATTATATATTTATATATATATATATATATATATATTATATTATATTATAAAATAGTATATATATAATATATATTATAAATATATATTAGGTATTATATAAAAATTATATATATATTATATAATATTTTTAAAAGGAGAAAAAATTGTTTTTATATATTATAATCTCATACTAAAGCGTCTTGCAACATAGAACCGAGGTGAGTCTACATTGCAAATCCATGAAGTCTATTATTTAGAGTTAGGATGACTCACTTGGAATGGGATAGATATCTAAAGATCTTAGAATCTTTATATAGTAAATGTATACACAACTCACATACTCTCTTTCAATTTACGGATAAAGCAGCATTACGTAATATTTTGTTGAAATGAGCATCTTTAATCGATTTTTCTCTCGTGTCGCTCAGAAGCTAATGCCCCAGAGTAACTTTGCTAGTGTATCTTTTTTTATGCATCCTTCCAGAGTCGTACCCAGTCTATTGCACATGCTGCCTTTAGGTTTGGCGCATAATTTCTTAGCCATCGCAACCAGTCATTCATTATCATTAATGACAGGTGGCCATGCTATCTCAGTAGTCCATTATTTGCTCTTTCTACCATGTTTGTTTCCTAGTAACACATATCTCTTATTATTGCATTTCTGATACTGTCACTTCTTTTCTACCCCACACAGATATTTCTTAAGCCTTTCGTTTCCAAAACCTTTGGGCTTTGTAATAATAATCTTCATCACTAATTTTAGTGGGGTTAATTATTAACCTTTTTCCTTGGTCCAACGTATACACGTTCTCATAACTCGCACTCAAATCACGCTTTTTTTTTTACTTATAACCGCTTGCAACCACTAAGGCACGATCATCTGCAAACAGTAGAAAATTGATCTCTCACGGCAGGATTTCCAAATTACCCACAAATCAGCTCCATTTTCCAATTCTATCTATATCCTTCCTAACTACATTTCTGTCCATAAAAATATTAAATAACCAAGCAGACATTAAACAACCTTGTCTCAAGTTTACTCGTACTTTAAATTGCTCCTCTTCCTTTATATTAATCCTAATTCCTAACGCACAAGGTATATTATTATAATATATAAAAAAAAAACTTTAATCGCATTTAAGAGCATTTCTATTTACTCCATAATCCACATTATCTATTACACATATACACACTTACTTTCTGAACTCCGTTTGAAAGCTTATTCCCCATGCAAAGGAAGCATCGCCCATAAATACGTCTTTATTTTTTCACTGAGTATTTCTCTTTTTCTCTGCCAGTTTTTTTCCAAAGGATAAACACCTGAATCCACATAACCCATATATTATAATATATAATATATATATATATATATATATATATCTATATATAATTATATATATAATATATATTATAATATTAGAGTTATGTATATATAGTATAATAATATATTTATAATATTATATATATAATTAATATAGGTATATCTTTTATATATATATATAATATATTATATAATATAATATATTATATATATTTAAGTACATATATATATATCATATATATATATATATTATATATATATTAATATATATATATATATATAAATATATATAGTAGCTACTATAATATAAGTTTATATCTAATGTTGATAGGTAGTACTGATATATTTCGATTGCCGACGGGTGAAACATATAGGGGGTGATATATGACGTATATATTCTTTATACTCATTATTAAATATACCGTAGGGGAGGGTGATAGGAGAATAACACTATACTCGTAGACCCATATACAAATACTAAAGTAAGCTAGTAGGTGTTCGAGAGACCCTACTTACTCACGGAGTGGAGAGGAGTAAAAAATTGTATAACCTTAATCACTACTGTCATATTACACTTACGGAGGCCGATAGACCCGTACATTATTTCCATCTTTATTGCTATGGTATTACTTACCTTAGGGTAATCCTATTTATTAGTTAAAGGAATTAACCCAAGGGTAAACCGCAAGATGGAAAGAGTTGGGGTCTCTCTAGTCCATTCCTTGAAACGACAGGTGGAGTATAGTGATAATAATTATATTATATAATTAATTCCCCCCTACCGGGTAGGGTACTTATCACGGTATAACCAACCCGCTCTTTGTGAGTGTATATAGTTTGTGTATGAGGTTTTGTTGTGATTTGTTCGTTTAACGTTGGGGTTACCTCCGACTCCCTCCCGACTATAGGGCATAACTTGTATATGGAATGGAGTTAGTAGTCCAACGTCCCCCCTATGTTTACCCCGAGTACTGTGTCTATATTCGTTAATCCTTTCTCATATTTACTATTTATAATATATATTCTTAGAGCTGTTTATTTTTTATAATAACCAGCCTCTTTCAATATATTTTACCTTCTGTTCTATGATCTCGTTCACGCATAGCGGTAATTGGATTCTTTATTATCAAAATTTAACTAATCGAATTGACCCATTAAACTTATTTATTATTTTATTTATAATTTATTATTTTATTATTAATTATTAATTATATTATTATATTATTATAATTAAATTATTATTATTATTATTATTTTATAATTATATATATATTATATATTATATATAAATAATTATTTATAATATATAATTATTATTTATTATTAATTATTATTATTATTATTGATTAATATATATATTATTAATTATATAATTATTTAATTATTATTTAATTATTTAATTTTATTTAGATCTAGTTGCAACATATTATTATTATTATTAATTAATGTGTATGTAATCGATATTTTAATCGATACTATAAGTCAACTCTGATGGTTATCTTAATTTGACAATTAGTTCAATAAAAAATCGGTATTGATTTTGCACCATTTGTGGCTTTACACGAATAATATTTAATTATTAGTGAAATTAATATATAAGCTTTTAATTTAATTATAACATATTATCAATTTTGTCACTGAATTTTTCACTCAATCAAATTATTATAAATAAAATAAATAAACTTTACATTATAATTATATTAAATAAATATAATAATAATCATTTTTTCTCTTAAATAATATTTAATAACCAATTTATAATACTTTTAGAAATTCTAGTAAATTATCACAAATGAATATAAATTAATATGAAAATAAATAAAATTTCTATAAAGGACTATAATTAAAGTAAATAAATAAATAGTGTATTAAATAATTAATAAAAAGTAAAATATAATACATAAATAATAATAAATTAAATAATTAATATATATAATTTATTATTATAGATTATTTAAATATTTATTTATATCTTTCAATCTTTTGTGTTTCTTTACTCTAAACTTAAAATTTTGTTTGTTTCACTTATTTCTTTAAACATCTGAATTTATTATTTTAATTTTAGTTTTTTGTATTATTTTTTAGAATTTTATATGGTATTTTTTATGTGTCAATATAAGTCTGCTGCCAACGCTTTGTCTGAATTTATTAATATATATATATTATATATATATATATTATATATTATAATAATATTATATATTTATATTATAATATACAGAATAATGTATATCTATAAATATATTATATATATATATATATTGTAAAATATATATTTGTACTAAGTCATATTTTCAGAATATATATATCTATAATACTTATAATAAAAGTAACCCTAATTAGCAAATTATTATATTTATATGTTTTAATGTAAGCACGCGTAAATCTCTTTAGTTTTTTAAAATCATCTCTTAGTCATTTTCCTTTTAATCATTAGTAAAAAAAACAATGATATTACCTGGCGGTTGACCTGTTAGTTAAATATCTCTTATTAATATATAGATTATATATTTCCTTATAAAGAATTCTTTATTAATATATACCATTCTTTTAAAAAGTAGTATGAATATACATTAAATAACATATAATATAATATAACATATAATTATAATACGTTATATATATATATCCTCTAGTTAAAATAAAAAAATACGAATTTCGGTAATCGACTATGACACTATGACATATATTATTGCTTAAATACATCAATGATAACTTATATATATATATATACTAGGACAGGTCTGGTATAAAATTATTGTTATATTTATATCATTTTAAAGATCGCTGATTACGAATGTCAGTGTGAGAACGAGTACTTAGTAATCAATTAAAATTTTTATAATTGTGATTAATAGTTCAAAATATAAGTTATTATAATAGTATATATATAAAAATAAAGATAAATCTCCAAATGTAGATTCAAATATCTATTAGTAATATTCATAAAAAAATATATATAAATATAATGCAATTATATTAAATAAAAAAAAAAAATAATCATAATATAAGGAAAGAGATTATTCTCAGGTGTTTATGAAAGTGTTCCTCATATACCTGAAATCAGTTCGATTATCGTCGTCACCCAATCAGAGTAACATAAATTAAGTAATATATATAATATATTTTTTTAATATGATTTTAATGAGTACTTTAGTTATAACCAATAAACTTTATTTCTTATAAATATATATTTCACAAAAGTTACTATAAACCTGTATACAATATGACTAAATATTTAAAATAAACACGGTTAAAACAATTTATTTAAAGTTTATATATTTTTTTTTTATTCTTTATTAATAAAATATGTCATATACACTATAAGGTATCTGCGAATATATAATAAAAAAATTTAAACCTAAAATTACTAGCACAAATTTTGATAAATAATAAATAAATTCTTAAAAAAGAAAATACATTATATTTAGGTTAATCTAATAATATAAATATGATATAAGTCATCATTATACCTGTGAGAATTAGTTCTCTCAATAAATCCGACCTCTATACTCGTATATTCTCATTATTATAATATAATAAGAATAAGTTTTATATACCTAATTTAATTAGGCCCCTATTATATATTATTTTAATTAATATATTAGTATTATATTATATATATATACATTTTTAATTGTACTAAATTAATTATATTAAAAAAAAATGTTTATTAATTTTTTAAAATATAATATATATATATGTTAATGTATTAATTATTCGAGCCATATATATATATATATTATATATATATATATAATATATATATTATAATATATATATATATATATATATTATAATATATATTATATATATATATATTAATATTAATTATATATATATAATACATATATTAAATAAGTATATTTATATTAATAATTAATATATAATTGGCACCAGTCACTCACTCTCACAAAAGCATATAACCTTAACCATATCTTGAAATCTATATGTAATATTAATTAGTGACTTAATCAAAAAAATAAAAAAAATAAAAACAATATAGTCAGCATCATGCTTAATTTCGTTAAATATTAGTTAGGTATTTAAATAAACAACATTTAGAACTTATTTATGTTTTTTTTTTTATTTTAATTTATTTTTTTTTTCATAGAATAAACAATATTTAATATACAGTATATATATTTTATATATATATATTTTATATTTTTTTTTATGTACATTATTAAAATTAGCCTTCATATAATATGGAGAGTGGACGGTACTCTTGTAAGGCGTAAAAATATTATATACTTATTATTATATTATATAACTATATAAAGTAATATAATATCAATAACTTCACTATATATAGGCTTCACTAAGGTGGGTGTACGGGGGTGACTTACCACCTATACCTCACCGTAAATAATATAATACCATACTTGGGTAATTGTGGCTATGTTTTTTTTATTCGTTTATTCATAACCCAAATGATTCTTAATCATAAAAACACTACACTAGATAACATCTCTTTTGGAAGAAATCGTTGCTATGGCAGTCATGGGTTATAAGGAAGCAGATGCGTTGCTCAACGAGTGTTGTTAATGAAAGAGCTTGGCACGCCCCCACGTAAATTATCGCCCATTACGATATATTTATAAGTGGCGTTTCATAAGAAGTTTTTCTGTTCTATCGATCTTTAAACTTGTGATTGGATTTTCTTTTAATATTCGAGACTTAAGTAAGTGTTCCGAGTAGATAAAGATTTATAGTTTTAGATATACCAGATTTCACTGATCTATTAACTTACCAGAGAGTGAAATTCATATTTGAGCCAAAAAAAATACTAAAAAAATTGTGGGGTGTTCTTTATACTCGAACTCTCTCAATTTTAAACTAAAAGAATATCGCGGTTGCGTGGAGATAATCACATACTCTCTCAATATTGGAGTTTTTCTTTAAGAGATTTTTTTGTGAGGTCATACGCTATACATGGGGAGATAAGTAGTTGTATATAAAAAGATATGAGAAATTCCGAATCTATATTGTAAGAAATGTGAGAGCTCTATTTCGAGTTATCAGATACATTATCACGAGACTTAATCTCAAACTATTATAATTATATTATATTATATATATATATATATATATTAAATATATATTAATATAATTAATATTATATATATATAATATATATATAATTATATAATATCATTATATATCATATATATAATATATATAATATTAATATATAATATATATTTAATATATTATATAATATATATATATATCTTATATATAATATATTATATTATATATATACATAGTATAAAATTTATTTATCATTATAGGATATAGTTTACGTGATTTACCCATATAAAATAATTTATACATAATTAGTGGTTATCAAGAACATCTATTATATTTGGTATTATACGTATAATAATCAATAAGCATTATTTTTATTTCCTACATGGTGTTTTCAATATGTATAATAAGGATACTCTCATACTGCTAGATCTAGACAAAAGAGTACGTAAATTAAGTCTTAAGTGAGATTGTGTTTTCCATGCCCATACTAATATTAATTTGGTTAAGAATTCGGTGTTAATTATCAATAACAAAATATTTTCATTAACAATAATAATTCGTCAGGTGTCAACTGGCATAAGTTATTCTTCTGATCATATTCAAGCGTCATAATAACGAAGGATACATAGAATGTGTTTAAGAAAGTTTACATTGTATCACTCCAATTGATGCGAAATTCTCGCTTTTGTGAGAGATGATGCAACACATCAAACATTTTTTGAGTATGTAAATATATAAACGTTTTTGTAAAGTTCTAGATCATATTTATGTGTGATATGAGAAGTATGATATTATAATAATTTTCCTACTATCAGATATAATTTAGTTTAAAACAAGTTGATATATGCGTTGAATAATAAAATATTTAATATAAATTAATATATATTAACTTATAATTAATATTACATATTTGATATATAATATATATGGAGGACAAATAAAAAGTTATTTAGATTATAAAATAAATTTTACAAACTTTGTATAGCCTTTAAAACATTAGTGGCTATTGTGACATCCAATCTGTTGTGGTGACTTTCTATGGTGGGTAACTTTCTGGATATAATACCAATGCTAGAAATGCTTCCACGACATATATACCTAGTGACAACAGACTTATAAACTCAAGAGATGATGTAGCTTTTCGATTCTGTTTTAGACTGTGCCATGAAATAAGGTAATCATATCACCTGATAATGTCGTACATGGCTTTGGTTGCACATTGGGATTATAGCTTTCAATTTACAAACTTCACTCCAATCCATTCCTTTATCACCCATATACCTACTATTATGATGCAAAATTAGCATATTTTTAGTAAATATTAAATTGAATAACACCTTCGTTCATTCTGAAATTGACTCTATGCTAAGCTTACATCATATAAAATTTTAATCTAGTTTACTCAAGTTCTAAACTGGGGCGTTAATAAATTATTGTACTTATTTCCACGATTTATAAGTCTTTTTAGACATTGAGTACGGTTGCTGCCACCTGTAACAAATATTATTGAAACAGAATATTGAGCTTGCGCGAGATGAAGTTCTATACTCATTCTTATACTGTTGCGAGTTATCGACTTCTTTGTTGAAACATACCTGTGTATATTTATATATTTTTATATTAATATATATATATATTAATATATAATATTATAATTATATTATATATTTAATATTAATAATATATATATATAATATTATATATTATTTATATTATATTATATATATATTATGTATATATATATATTAATATATATCTATATAGTATTATATTATATATTAATATATATATATATATATATATATATTATATATAATTATATATATATAATAATATAAAAATTAATACCGTTTTATATATATATATTAATTAAATATATATATATATGTAATATATATATTAAATATATATTTAATATATATATATATAATATAATATAATATATATATATTATATATATATATATATAATAATATTATATATATATATTAATATTTAATATTATAATTATATATATTATTATAATATATATATAATATTAATATATTATATATATATATAATAATTATAATATATTTATATATAAATTATATATATATTAATATATATACATATATATTATATATAATATATATATATATTATTTAATATATATAAATTATATATATAATAATATATATATAATATATATTAATCTATATATATATATTTATATATATATATAAATATATATTTATAATTTATATATATCTATGAATATGGCAACATATATAGAAATTAGAATAAATGATATAAACATAATGCTATAAATATTAAAAAATAGGTTGATTTATATATATATATTTTTAATCTATTCATTATACTCGTAGTGATGATTATAGTCTATTACTATCCTCAGATATTACAATATAGATGTAACTATGGTATACGCTATTTATAAGATATAGTATATATCGTGCCATCACTGATTATATACTATTAATATATAATATCGGTTTAACTTCAATATCATAATATGGCCATTATATACTTATCACTTCAAAATTTTATCAACTAATCAAATTCCATTTGAAAATAAATAATTAATTCTAACTAAACTAACATTTTTTTATAGTATAATTATTACTAATTAGATTTATGGTAGGCATCTTCATCCTCCTGAGCTGAAAAGGTTAATATATTAATTAATTAAATTAAAAAGTATAATAATTTTAAGATAATATAATTAAATAAGTAGTATATACTTTATAATTCATTAAATTATATTAAAATAATAAATTTGAAATCATTTAATTTATTATATAAATAATAAAAAAATTAAATCGTATTTTATTAACTATTATAATGACCTATATAGTCAGAAATAAAAGTGTATATAATAATTAATAAATAATAAATATATAATATATTATAAAATAAATAATATAATTAAATTAAAATATAATAATAATAATTAAATATAATAATAATAAATATAAATTAATATAATAATATAATAATAATAATAAATGATATAATAATAAAATGATATAATAAAATAAAATTTGGTGTTTAATAGTATAATAATATATTAATAATATTATAATAATAATTAATAATAATATCATGTAATATAATATTATTTAATAATATATATATATTAAAAATAATTTAGTATGTAATAATTAAATATCATTATCATTATCTATATATCATTATATTATCATTTATTATAACAATTATTTATTTTTTATAATATTTATTAGGATTAAGTAAATTAGTTCACACCTATATATACATTCCAGTGGTATAGGTAGTTAAGTTAATATGTTGCATATATATATTATAATTAATATATATATAATATATGCAGGAAAAAAATATACATAATTGATAATGGTGATTTTTATTATTATTTTTACAATTTTCATTTGTTTTTCTTATTTTCCAGCATTATCTCTCCAAACTTCAAAGAACTTGTGTTATGTAAAGCAATCGGCGAATGGAACTTGACGATAAGTAAATTCTCATTTCAGATGATATAGGTCTAATCAACATCAGCCACTGTTGATGTTTTTCTGTACCTATATCTAATCATTTATTTGGTCATATACTATTAATTAACAAGGTAAACTAGTAAAATGTTGGTCACAATAAATATTTAAGGTGGAATTAATAGTGTTATTAATTACTTACAAAATTATTTTATTTTCTATCTGTTATTTTTAATGTCTTATTCGTTTTTTATTTTAATTTATTTCTTTATTTTTTGTATAAATTTAAAACTGGTTAAAAAATAAAAAGTACTGGTCTACTAAAAAGTATATAATGAAATAAATAAAATATAAAATGACTTGAAAAAAAGTAACATATATAAGAGTTCTATTCACAACAGTATGATATAGTTAGATAATGAGATTATTATAGTTATAGGAATTGGATAAATATATCACAATTAGTAGAATTTCTTTTTAGTTTATGCATATTTATACAAATTTATTGAATACTAATTTATTCCTATGAAATATAATCACTAATTATATAATATTAATATATTAATATATATATATTATAATAATATTTATATATATATATATATTATATATGTATTTGTATTGTAGCGTGTGGATGTTGAATTTTTTATATAATATATATATTAATATAATATATATATATATATATATTAATATATATATAATATATATATATATATATTATATATATATTTATATATATTTATATATATAATTATATATATAATTAATATTATATTATATATATATATATATATATATAATTATATTAATTATAATATATATATTAATATTTAATATATAACTATATTATATATATATAATATATATATATATATTATTAATATATAATATATTATAGTATATATATAATAATATATATATATATTAATATATAAATATATATAAATTAATAATATTTAATAATAAAAAAATATGCGAAATAAATTTTGATATTTCTCTTTATAATTGTTATTTTAATTTTTTATTTTTAGAAAAAATAAAGTATAAATTTTTATTAAATATCTCTAAAGGAATAATGCGTATATTGTTATGTTTATGTGGTTTGTTTATGGTTTGTATATTATTTGTAATTATATATTATTTATTATTGTTATTTAATTTAATTTAATTATTTATTTATTATTTATTATATATATATATACATATAATATATTTCTAAATTAAAAATTTCATTATTATATTTAAATTTTTAATTTATTTTTGTTTAATTATTCTTTTGTATATTATTAATATAATTAATATTTATATAATAAAATGACATATTATTATAATAATATATTAATTATTTATATAATTATATATATATTTATTTCTAATTATTATTATTTATTATTATTAATTATTATTATTATTATTATTTATGTATCACTGCGTTTTGTCGCTTTTGAGGTTTCTTATTCTCTACAGTGTATTTTGTTCACGTTTTTATTTTTGTGATTACCTGTGCATTGTTTTTTGGTTTATCTGTATGTTGATGTGATAGTATTATTGAAATTATTTTGGCCAGTTTTAAAAATACTTAAAGTGATGTATTTATGAATACGCCAGTAGAGCTCTCCTTAGATAATTATATATTTATGTGTTCTTCTTTTCCTTCTCACCGATTCTTGGTCTGGTCCTCAACAGCCCTTCGACATGTCGAAAGCCTTCGATAGAGTATGGCACTAAGTTTTGATTTATAAACTTCTCTCCTTGTTCATCTATTCTTCCTTCTGAGACCTTCTCTCTCATTTCCACTCCAGCCATTCAATATCAGAAGTTATAGATTCCCACAGTTCATCGTTTAAATCTATAAATACTGGTAAACCTCAGTGTTCTGCTCTTTTCCAAACTCTTTTCTACTTTTCTTCACGTATCCAATCCTTTTACGACGATTCCACCCTTTTTTTACTCATTTTATTTTGAAAGATTTCGAACCCAAACCCAACAGAAAGTGGCTCAATATAGAGGGGGCCTTGGTGCACCTAACCTCTCTCTAACCATTCTCGATCCACTTTTTTACATGGAAGAGCTCCAACTCCAACGGTCAGTCGAATTAACTGCTTTTACTAGTAATCAAGAATTGTCCATTCATATATGAGAGGAAATCAAAAATAATTGTATTCTTGACCACCCGACGAGATAGATTTTAAGCTCCTACTCACTCTTAAATTGTTTCCTCATCCTAAATTTCAATATCTGAAATTATTTGGTAAAGTAATCACAATGAGGATGAAGTCTTGAAGGAATCAGCATTTTCTCAAATGGATCCATTAGACAAATAACCACCATACCGTTTAGCACTTATTCAAACTTAAATTTTTATAATTGTAATTCCAGCAAATAATGTCACATACTAGCACAGAAACTAAAGTAGCACAATAGGTGTTTTGTTATGCTCACAAGTAACTTTCATGTGAACAAATTGACAGCTCCTTTCCGTCCCCACACCTCTATTCAATTCTCCTTATCCACAAATTTTCCTAACAGCGCACAAAAAAGCGAATTTATATATATTTTTAGGTGTTCCTTTTAAATTGAATGTTTTTTTAATTAAAAATTTCCAAACATATTTTGTTTTTTTTATATCCAAAATATTTGCATTAGGTGTCGTGGAAAACCCTGTTTTTTTCGATAAAAATACACATTCTGACTTTCAACAACCATCTTCCCTTAAAAACTTAATATCGCCACTCATCTCATCTTTTCTTCCTTTCATCTTTTGCCCTGTTTCATAAATATAATCCTATCAATCCATATCATCCTTTCTTCTCATAACAATTTATTCCTGCTGACCATTTTCATGTACCCATAAGCACGATGTCATTACATTTTCGGTTTCAAAAATAAGAGGAAAGCACTTCTAAACGGTAAATAACACGAACACGATATCACAAGAGTTGGGTCTGCTCAATCAGCATTTCCTAGTTCTAACAGAGATAGTGCTGGTCGACTAGTTGGTCTAGGACAAACAAACTTACAAGTTCCCTAGTTCTGCGCGTTGGAACAATCGACATCCACTTAAAAACTGCTAGGACAATACGATTGTGGAAGAGTTCAATTCTGTCTCCCTCTCATATAAGCGGTTAAATTTCACATTTCAGGCATTTTTAGGGAATATTGAGGAAATAGATACTGTAAGAAGTGATATGTTGCTAGAATGAAGGATGAGGACGTGGTTGTATGTGTTTAGTTTACTCATATGTTTGGTGAGAAAAATGGTATTGCGGTCAGTAAGCTATATTGCCTGTGGATGTCACGATGCAACGATGGACATCGCAAAAAGAAAGAGCAGCAACGCATAATATTTTATTTTATTTATTATATTATTTATAATATTAGTATTATTAATATAATAATTATAGTATAAGGTATTATATATTATAGTGGTTAAGTATTATCTATTATAATAGTAATTATAATATTATTAGTATAATATTATATATATATAATATTCAGAATATAAAAGTAAACACTATATCACAACAATGCACTAAATCATAACAGTATTGCAATATTCAATTAACACTAACAACAGATCGCGTCCGGTTACTTTTTCGAAGAAACCATAAAATTCTACTCCAATATATACAAGATTATTTAGACAATACAACCGTCCGACAATGATATGGCACACTATTTCTTTGCCACATTCGTTAAGCATACCGCAATATTCATCCTGGCCACAGTATAGCACACATCCCTCACAAACCTCACCAGGCAACACTAGACCCCAGACATCAAGACAATCCTACTTTTCAACTAGCTCTGGATATTACAGTAACAAACTACTGAAACACAATTCAGAGTCTTTCCCCTAATAACAACAATTATATAATCATACATATTACAATCAATGAAAAATTGTACGAACAGCTAGTAGATAACTACTAAGCGCAGCACCATAAAAAAACTTTTTCACACATCAAACATCTCTCACCATAATTAGCTCCAATGAATTCAACTCTCTTTAATTTATAGATAATCTCAGCTATTCATTGGCCATATTTAAGATCACACGAATGCCACATACTCAGAGACTTGCATACTACAAAAGCATAGATTCAAAATTAACATAATTACTAAATATAAGAAATGTGTCCAGCTGTACCAGAGGTCCAGGAAACATATACACTTTTACTTCTCTCGCTGTCTAGCTAACTCTCAATGCAAAGAAATCGTTGAACTGATTTCCAACACTGTAATTTTTGCTAGGAGTGGTCCGGTGCGGTCCGCGCCTTGGGAAATCACTTAATGTAGAATGTGGTTGGTGCGAGACCTACTCCAGATAATATTAGGGTTGGTTGGTCAAAGGGTGAGATAAGAGATTAGGTAAGGGTTATAATAATATATTATATATATCAATATTATAATAATTTTCAGGTTTATTTAATATATTTTTCTATAATAAACTATATAGGGATAATAGATATAATATTACTATATATTTACTCATTATTATGAGTATCATAATTATTATGATATTTATAATATATATCTATGAATTTAATAAATTAATACTATAATGGGTTATACTTAGTATTTATAATTATATTAAATATCATATTAAATCTATTAATATAATAATATTATGATATATATTTATATATATATATAACTAATATAATATATATTTTGACGAAGAAGACTTATTTTTAGAAATACTATAATAAAAGCAGAGATGGATATATATCGGAGGTAAGCATTTGTTGATATGTAATAATAAAATATTCTGAAACTTGAGAAATAGTAGTTCTCTATTTACTAAAGTGAGAGTCGTATATAAGTGGTTTTTACGTATAAAAATATAGCGAAAGTTTGAGTTACCGTAGTGCCATTTTTTTTCTGAAAGATAGTTTTATATATAAGAGATCGTGATAAATCTCTTTCTTCAACTCTAAAATAGAAAAAGAAAAACAAATATCTAATATTTTTTTTGTTAATATTACTATCAGGATTTGTAATCTGAGTCTGAGATCAACGAGTCATAACTAAAAAATAAATTGACTTTAAGCGTTGGATATATTGCCAAAGGGTTTGTAAATATTGTTGAAATATTGGTATAAAAATGATAAGAATAAATGGAAATATGTGGTAAATGGGGATGAACTCATCCAATAACATTGTACTTTAAAATAAAATTATAATACGAAAATAAAAAATTTATTAGTACTTTATACTTGAAAAATTCGCTGAAAAATTAGGAGATAAATATATTTATAATCTACGGTATATATATACATTTTTATTTATATTTTTACATATGTTTATAATATTTTACAAATATTTTCTATATTTTACACTCAATATATTATTATAAAACATAATAATCTTTGTTATTTTATACATTATTCTAGTAATATAATTTTGTATATCATTAAAAATAGTATATAATATAAATAATAGTAAAATTATTATGATAATTATATATATATTCTAATACTACTATAAATTCAATACTAATATATTTATCCTATTAGAATATATGTACTATAATAATTATATTATTGTATATATGTTTAAATATATAGTATATATGCTGACTCATTTAATACTTTATATAATTATACTTCTCTGGAGGAGTGTCTCGCACATAATACTTTTGCAGGTGTAGTTTAAGCTCGCGAGGTGGGTAATTGTTGTTAAGGTTTTATTGTCTAATTGTTTTCCAGATTTAGTTCAGTTAATTGCAAACCTTGACGGAACTTTTCCATGAACACTACTTAATTCTTAAATGATTCCTAGGATCTATGCGTGTTAATTTCTAGTTTCCTATTATTGACAACTAATTACCTCCGTTTTGCTATCACACAATTGCTCCTCCTCATAACTCAATGCAGTCAACACCAACCGTACCACATAGGAGGTTTACCGTTACTCATCTATTATGCCCTATAATCTATTTCGGATTTAATTAAAGATGATCTCTCTTCCTAGTCTCTAAATCATATTTATCAGTCAACGCTATAGCTTGTGTACCAATATCATCATTTAATGTATCACTCGCTTGATTTGCAATCTTATTCATCATGCATTGTTCTGCTCTAATCGTGTAATCATTATTCTAACCAGCACTTCTTGTAATGCTGCCAAATTGATCGCAAATACATATTTTTCTATTTTCTAGACAAATCATAAAAATCGCTATATATCTCCATTTTTCGTTATTAAATGATGTTTATGTTTGCGCACGGGGAGTCAAAAATACCCACTTTATGAGAGACAGTTGTAACAAAATATACATTCTCGAACAATTTTTATAGCTTCTACTTCCTTGTTTTAAATTTCCATTTTCCATGCAGATTCTCTTCCTCCGGTAACCTCTAGCACATTAATGAGATAAAATATATTACTTTGATGCTTTCCAAAGCCCGTTAATAATCGTATCCTTAAGTTTCACTTTAAAAAACTGGAGATTTTTATAATGTGGTTAGTATATATTACTACTCGCTATCCAAAGCAGATTAATAAGTTTGTGCTCCTTTTATCTTTGAAAATCAATGGAACATTCTATTCACAATTTATATACGTACTAATTGGTAATAACTGTACGTGTTTTCCTTGGTGTTAAATCCATGATTAATCAAATTACATACCGCACCCTATAACAAGGCAGTTTTCCATATAAATATCATTTATATTATTATTATATATTATATAATACAATACTAAATTCATTTAAATATATTATATATACTATATTATATATATATATATTATATATACAATAACATTTATATAGATGAAGAGAGAGAGAGAGTAGAATGAGAGAGAGAATGGAGAGAGATGAGAGAGAATAAAAGGGTTTCTGGAAATCTATTATTAATTGGAGATTATGAACATCTTAGTGGAGTGAGGGCTGGTGTGCTGTTTTATATATTTATATTATTTTATTATATTTTTAATACGGTATATATATTATATTATTATATATTATTATTTACTCAATAGAGTAGGCTATTTACGTGATGATATAATATAATAAATATATAATATAATATATTAACGTTAGTGATTATATCTTATATATAAAACCTCCTACGAATTGGTGGAAAATATATGAGAGATATGGGACAAAAAACAATGTTTCTTTTTTTAAAAAAAACAATATAAAAGACAATTGATCATAAAGCAAATGATTTATCCAATGTTTTGTTTTGCTTTGTATTTTTTAATTTTGGTGGTTTTTTTTATAGGTACTTTTTTTTAGAGGTGTGTTAGATTAGGTTTCTTATTGGTTTTTTTAAATAGATTTTTAACGAAATTATAGTCACTTCTCAAAGATTATTTTATAATATTATGTTAATAAAAAAAATATTGAAATTGATATTATAATACTATTAGAAATTCTAGTAAAACCGTTTTGTATATATTTATATATATTATATTATATAAATAGATTATATATATAATAAATATTATTCATATATTTATATATTTCATATACTATATATAAATATAATTATATTATATCTATTTGTTAAGTTATATATTTAGTATATATATAGATATATATAAACTATATATAATAATATAAAATCACTATACTATTATGTTTTATATATTTATATATATAAATATGCATAAACATACAATTATTATACGATCCTTAAAATTTTTTAAAAATATTAATTCTCATTACCCGAACAAGTTATCGGGTTTATTACTAAAACACCTCATTTTCAAGGCGTGCACTGCATTATTGAATTAAACATATTATATAACAAAATAAAACAGTTCAAATAAAAAGCAGTGAAATAAGAAATTATGAATAGTGGCTTTCCGCCTTACCACTATATGGTATATATATATGAGAAAATTAAACATAAAATAGCTTTTAGAAAGAGTCAACGCAAGAAGAATAAGAGATCAACTCACTTAAGGATGTTTCTATATATCATTACAAAAATATAGTGTAGAATTTTACATTTACGGGAATTGAGTGCTTCTCATGTTCCAATCCTACTCAAATGAAAACACAAAACTTCATCAGTATTGTATATCCTAGGTCTTATAATTTGAAGAATTTTGATTAAATTTCTAATTATTTGGGTGATTAAAATATAAACTCTGGAGAATGATTTCAATGGCTCTAGATAAAGTTGATGATGGAGAGGTAGGAAGTTCTATACTTGTTAGATTACCCTTAAGTGTCTCCAGGGCAGAGTGTTTAGTGGAGAGACATGTCTATGGTCTTTCCTCTATGTATCCTCAAGTAAGAAACTTTAGAAGGATCTCACATCATCCCCACCTATGTACGAGAGACTTATAATAATCAATTTCTTTCCATGTTTTTAATCATCAATATATCGAGAGATAAAATCTCTCACAAAATAAATTAGAACATTTGGGGAAAATTGTGGAAGATTTGGATAGCTTATATGGAATTTTGAGTGAGTTTTGGAACATGAAGCCCTCCCTAATTGAAAATCTACATGAGTATCTAATATGGGATCATAAAGTCTGAGAGTTTCCAAAAATTCTAAATAATTACCTCGTACTAGCGATATTTAGTATAATTGTTTTTTATGTTGTTTACCCAAAATGAAGCCATGCACTTTTATATTTATTTTATGATCTTATTATTTGTCTTTTATTTTATGTGTGAGTATACTATGATACGTGATTATTTGTTCAGCCTTGAAAATGGTGTTTTGTAATAAACCGCGAAACTAGTCGCATGTATGACCCTAAATTTTTAAATGTTTAAGGATCGTTCAGTCAATTATTTAGAACTTAAATAAAAATTTTTCCTGCGATCTTACCTTTAATTAATTCTATTATTTACTATATATATTTTAAATATTGGCAATTTTACTATATTATAATATATTATATATTATATTACCATAAAATAAATAATTTTTAGTATATATATATATTATATTATTATATTTATATAATTTAATATTTTAAGATATTATATATTATACATCTATATAATAATAATTATTATATATTTTCTCAATTATAAAAAGGGAGTAAGTATTTGTCAGATAAGAATTCGAGATAAACACTCTTTCTAAGTTTGCAGCAAAAAACAGGAGGGAAAAAATTTTGAAGAAATATTACCCACTAAAGGCCTTTCAGATATTATTGATGGGGTAAATGGTTTTCACTATCATATGATAATTTTTTTTTTCAATTCATTGATTATTATTATTATTTACTTATTATCTCATTAATATATTATTATTATTTTATTATTCTTATATAATTATATAATTTATATATATTTATTATCTTAATTTTTATTATATATTATTATTTATATTTTATTAAATATTATATATTAATAGTGGTGTGAGATCTATTATATTAATTATTTTAATAATATATTATTATTAGTTAATTATCATTTAATATCTAGTTTATTAGTTATTATATTATATTAATTCATTATTATTATAATTATTCATCTATAATTAATATATATACAATTTTATATTTATTTATTATATTTATTTATAATATTATTAATTTATTATTATTATTACATTATATTTATTATTATTTAGTTATTAAATTAATACACACTTATTTAATTATTTTATTTACTGTATATTAAATATAAAGTCTCAATTTATTATTTATTATTTATTATTACAATATATATATTAATGAGTTATCCTAATGATTATATAATTATTGATTATTTTATATTATATATGGTATCTCACTCGTGATTATTATTATAAATTATTATTATTATTATTATATTATTATTAATATATCAGAAAATATAATTTATTATGTAATTATTATTACTTATTATATCATTCTTAATATTATTATTATTGAGTGTGTTAGATTAATATCTCTATTTAATTAAATTATTTATTAATTATTAATTATTTATTTATTATTATATTATTATTAGAGTATTATTATCTTGACTTTAACATTTGCATTGCAAATTCTGAAATGAATGTAGTTGTGAGGTTACTCGGTTATAGATAGTGAATAGTGAGAATAATGATATTCAAAAATATGTCTAATATTACTGTTTTATTTTTATTTGATAGGAAATATTATGTATTATGTTGATACATTAAAGGATATTTATATTATAATTCTTTTTGTTGTTAAAAAATAAGTAATAGCTATGATTATATTATCGATTATTAATTATAATTATTATTTTATTTTTTTCATTTTTTTATGAATATTTTTAGTTATGATTTTATGTAATTATTATTAGGATTATATATATAATTATATAGACTTAATTCTTGAATTATTATTTTTATTTACTTATTATTATTAAATGCTTAATTAATTAATTAATAAATTATATATATCTTATTTTTATTATTGCTTATTTTTGATTTATATATTATTATTTTATATTTATATTATCTCACTCTCTCTATTTATTATTCTCATTATTCTAATTATCAAAAACTTATTCATTAAATATGAGTATTTTTAATTTTAGAATTATCATTTATTATTATTATTATTATTATTTATTTACTTTTTATAATATAAATTATTATTATTTTATTATTAATTTATATATTATTAATTTATCTATCTATTTATCTTTTTATAATGAGGATTTTTCTTATTTTCACCACAATGTTTATACATTATCTTTAATATTTTAGAGCATGCCTTTACTTAATCTTACATTAATATATGTGAAATTACTATTAACTTCCAAGCATGCTTACTATTATTATATTAATTTTTATAAACAGTATTTTATCAATTAAGACTTTTCTACTTGGTTATATTATTATTAGTATTGTTTATCATAAATATCTCTCTTATTATATATTTTATTATATTTTATTAATTAATTAATATAATATTTAAATCATGAATTTAATATTAATATTTATTATTATTAAATTATTATTTATTCATTAATTTTCATTATTATTATGGTATTAATGAATAATATTTATTATTCCTTACTTTCTATCATAAGATTGAGTGTAGTATAGATTGTTAATCATTTTATTTACATATTAATCTCATCAACAAAGATCGATGCTGTATTTGATTTTTTAGGATTATTTTATTACTATATCTAGAATTTCTTGATTTATTTTATTTATAATTTATTATCTTAGTTGTTTAATATAATAATTAATATTTTTGTATGTTTGCAACACTATAAAATTGTGTTTATTTTTTTTTTTGTGATTTTATAGATATTATATTGTTATTAGTTACTATATATATTATTTATTTTTATCCATTATATATATATATATTAATAGATCTATAGAATATGTATATTGATGTGATATAAATTATTTAAGTTTATTATTTAATTAATTGATTAAAGTATTTATTTATATACTTGTGTGATGATGTATTTAATCTCCCATTTGATGCAAATGCTGAAACACCTGTTCTTAATTTGAGTTAGTTGAAAACTGACTACTACTCTTTTTTAACTCCCCAGATTAATGGTTTTGATCTTGGGAAGTAGGTCATTATAATGTACCTCTAATAAACTATTTAATGTCTATATCTTACTATTATTCTTCAATTTTAATTTTAATCAAATAATAAAAAATTAATACCTTTTACTATGTTTAAATTAAGGAAAAATTTGATGTATGTTTATTTGATTATAAAAATTTTTTTAAAAACTTTCCTAAGCAGCACTTAACGGAAACTATACCATAGTTTGCAATTCACTATATTTTTCTAATCTTTCATGATGATATAGAATCATTGTTATTTGGTACTCTCAGCGGCATAATAAACACAAACACCAATAGTGTTTTGCAATATTAGTAGACCCATGTAGATCTTATGATAGGGAGCGTTATGTTAAGAAATGACGCAATATTGATCTTTTAAGGATAAAACATATTATTCATACGCGATTCCACTCTTACGAATGCCTTCATCAAATTTAAGAATGAAAAAATTTTTGATTTTGCTCTCTTAAAATTTCTATGTTGAGATTCTCTCGCTCTTCGAATTTTATCATTAATTTTTCTTTTGATTTAATCATGTATATTCATTTAAATTATTACTTATTTATTAATATATCTCAACTTAGTTTAAATTTATTCTTGATTATTTACTGTTATGGTATTATGTGTGTCATTATTATTCATTTTATGTGTATATTATAATAATAGTAATTTATATTATTTATTGTAGTTAGTTTTATTTTTATTATTTCAACTATAAATAATTGCCAATTATTTATTTTATTCACGAGGACGTACGGAGAATTGCATTTGATCTCATGTAAACGATCTGTTGATTTGTTAAAATTATTTGTAATTTATTCATTAAATACGTTTTTTTATAATTTTTATTATAGTACGAATGTTCGATTCCTCATTTGTACAATATAAAAAATGAGATAATATAAGTCGTTATATTATAATTTAATATTAATAATATATTGTCAAAAATTTAAATAATTTCAATATTATCCTCAAGTATGCTGTATATAAGAACTTAATTGTAATTAATTAAATTCGGGTCGCAATAAATAATTAAATAATTCTACTAAGAATTTTAGTTTGTTGCATGAAAAATACCTGTTTTTTTTTTTTTATCCATATAAAACCTTAATTTATAATACCTTTTTCGTACACAAAAATTGTTTCTCGAATGACAGCACAGGAACTTAAAGTCTTATATAAGGTATTCTATATTCGAAGATTACTTCTAGAGCTTTCAAACATCTTAAAAGTCAACAAGTTTATAAAGTACAATGGAGCCTATCTTCTGTTTAATATAGAAGTGTTATAACGATTTCATTATTTCACTGCGTGAGAGACTATTGTCAACAGTTTTATGGATAGATTTATTTTAGGTGGTGATAATCTTGAAGCAAAAAAAAAACTTGGAGGGATCAATAGTCCTTTTCTGGCTTCATTGATGTTACTGTTCTTAAAAGTGTCTTTAATTCTATGTATGTAAATAACATTATTAATTAAGTAAGAAATTATATGTACATAAAAAAATATAATAATATGTCTACTATTTTATAATCTCAATATATTTATGGTAATATATAAAATGACAAATTTTACATAATAAATATAATAAAATGAGCTCTAAAATGAAAATAAGCTCACGTATAAGTGTCATTTTAATAATATCATAATAAATTTATAATATGTATTTAGTATTATATACTGAAGGGTTTGTCAGAATATTGACAGAACTGTTATGTATAGTGGAATTTCTATTAGTATTTATTTTATATTATTAATAGTTATTATATAGTATATATATATTAATACTATTTAAATATAATATTATTTAGTATTATATATATATTATTCATAATAAATTCATTTATTTATTTATATACTTAATATTATTTACATATATACAATAATAAATATTAATTATTTCTTAATTACAATTTGTCATACCGAACGGTAAAAAAAACACCTACTTGTTATATTAATATTTATATGATTATTATGAGCTAACTTAATATATAATTGTTAATAATATTAATAATAAAAATTACTTATTATTATACATAAAGAAATTAATATATGATTTATATATAATCTTTAACTCATATATATAGTTAATGATCATCGTATTAGCGTACTTATTATCATAGTTCCATTAGTTATTATCTGAATATATAATATTGTTTTATAATAATCATTATCTATACTATATTATTATACTGATTAATATATATAATATTCTATATCAAAATAAATCTTTTTAAATAATATAATACTCTTATTTATATTACTAAATTAACATTTTGTATAAAATAAATTTTAACGTTATTTATATTTAATATAATAATTTTATTATTCTATTCATGATGTAAATATTATTTTAATTTATTCTTAATAGTTATTTATAGTAATAATATTATTTATGTATATTAAATTCCTTTTATAAATATTCAATTTTTGAAATTTGTTTTATAAAAGTAAGTAATTTAATTATTCATAATCGGTTTACATATTGTATATATCACACTATAGCAATAATTCTTATATGAACAATAACATCTCTAAATATTTAGTATCCCTGTCTCTTTTTAATTCTTATTAGACTCAAGTTCATTAATCGCTACCAATTTATGCAACTACAACATATGCTTATGTTATAAACATGATACTGAAGTTAAAAAATCGTTTTACTTGAATTCTCATTGTTATATTCTTTTGCTTTCTGTAAACGGCAGTGTTGTACTTTTTCTTATAATATTTCGAAGTAGTTATTTTTTTTGTATATGCAAATTTAATGACTATTCTTGAATTTTATATAACAAAACATTGTCCCCCATTAGTTGTTGTAAAACCTGTTGTTTTAATAAAAATTTTAACTTTCTAAAAACTTACGGTCTTATTTCTTAAATTTTCAACACTTAATAAATTCAAGAACTCTGGTAAAGAAGTAGATTTTTCCTAAACTTTTCCACAACATTTGGGATAATTTTTGGTAAATTTTAAAATTGTAGGTTTAACGGATTTCCCAGCAATTTGGAAAAAAATTAATGTGTGTTTTCATTCTACAAGAAAATAGCATTTCAAAAACGGCAGAAAAAAGCCGTAATTTTATTAATTAGTTTGTAATAATTATCCTAAAAAATAGTTTTTTAAATGAAAATTTCAAAATTTTTTGGTTTTTTAATTAACCAAATAATTTCATCATAGTTTTGTTGAAAACTCTTGTTTGTATATTAAAATTTTAACTTCTAAAAATTAAAAGGCTTTTTGTTATATTTTTCACATTTAAAGACAAAGTTTAGGCTTCAAGCATAACACTCTAACTCCGATTCCTAAAATTTCAATCATTTTGAAAAATTATTTGGTAAATCTGATGATAAAAATTGAGTTTTTAAACGGGTATTTTCAGCAATTTGAAAAAAAATAATGTTGTTCGCCATTGGAAAATGCAATTTTCAATCAAACAAGAAAGAGAAATTAATAAATAGTCTTTTTTAGTGTCCTTTTAAATTGACGCTTTTTTTCATATAGAACAACTCCCCTTCAATATTCTTTGTTTTTTTTAATACTAACAATATTTTTGTAGGCTAGTGGAAACCTTTTTTAATTAAAGTTATAAAGAACTCGACAACAAAAAAGAAAATCGAGCTTTTTCTTTAAATTCACATTTAACAAGTTAACGAACTCTTAAATAGTAACGATTTTTTCCTAAAGCTTTCCAAACATTGTGAAATTTAATTCTGGTATATCTAAAATTGAAAATTTTTTCTCTTCAGCATTTGCGAAAGAAAAAAATAGATGGTGTTTTTCCAATTGAAAATGCCCCTCGCAATTTTTCAAAAAGCAGCTACAAGCTTCAGTTTAATTTATTAATTTTATGGTTATTTCCTTAAAATTTGTAATTGTTTTTATTCCATAAAATTTCAATATTTGGTTTTTATATACCAAATTTTCCATTAGTTGTGAAAAACCTGTTTTAAATATAAAAATCATTTTTAAACTTCTAAATAACGGGTCTTTGTTCCCTTAAATTTTCAACCATTACAACTTTTAAGAACTTCTTAAAGTTAATAAACGATTTTTTTTTCCCTTAAATTTCGCAGTTTGAAAATCTTAATTGGTAAAATTCTTAAAATTGAGTTTTTTACTAGATTTTCAGCATTTTGGAATAATTCTTGTGTTTTCATTGAAATGCAATTCATAAAAGCAGAAAAGCAGAGAAAGCGATTTTTATTAATAGTTTTAGGTCGTAAATTGACGTTTTACTTCCCTATTGATATATAAATCGAAAATTTTTAATATTTGTTTTTTTATATATTAAAGTTTCTTTCATTAGTTTTGGGGGTTGGTTTTATAATAAAAAATTTTAACTTCTAGAATAACAAGTACGCTTTTTCTTAAAATTTTCAACATTGCCAAAATTTAAACCAAACAAGAAGATAGATTTTCACATTCATTTCATGTCTTTTGTATGCAACTATTGGTAAAGTCATTAAAAATTTTGAGTTTTTTTTATAACGGTTGTTATTTTCAGCATTTTGAAAAAAATAATGGCTGTGTTCATTGAAATGCCCTCCATGACAAGAAATCATGAAGAAATTTTTTCCAATTCGTTTTTGATCCTTCGGTTATAGTTAAAGTAAAGATGAAACGTTTTTTTAAAATGACAAATTCTATCAATATATTGTTTTCTATAAAAAACCCAAATTAACTTATTTCTTCGTTGGTGGCAGGTTTCTGAATTAAATAAAAACTTTTAAATCTTCTAATAATTACGGCTTTCTTATAATTTTTCCATCATCTGCTAAATATTTAGAACTTTGTTAAAAGGGTCTGATATTTCAAACGGACATTTTCAAGCCATTTATACAAATGATTTCGGTAATCTTATAAGGTTGCGTTTAACTAGAAAGGGGCCTGCCCAATTTGAAAATAATATTAATTGTTTGGTTGCATTGTATATGATTCTCCACAACAATGCAGAAAAAGCGAATTTATTAATATCTTTAGGTGTCTTAAATTTGAAACCGTATTTTAAATGAAATTTCAAAATAATTGGTTTCCTTAATCCAACAACTAATTTCATTAGTACTCTGTGAAAACCTGTTTCTTCATAAAAAATTTTGAACCTCTAAAATTAAACTTTTTCTTTTCAGTAATAAGAACATTAAAAACAGATCAAATTAGGATCAGTCCTTAAAGTAGATTTTTTCCCTAAATTTCAACATTTGAAAATTTATTTGGTTAAATCTTAAAAAGTTGAGTTTTTAAACCGGGTACTTTTCAGCCATTTGAAAAAATATGTGTTTCATTAAAATGCAATTTTCAAAAAAACAGCAGAAAAAAAGAGAAATTATTTTAAACTAGTTTTTAACGCGTTGTCTTAAATGAAACGTTTTTTTAGATGAACAAATTTCAACTTATTGTTTTCTTATATACCCTAAGTAAATTTCATTTAATAGTTGTGGAAAAATACTGTTTTTAATAAAGAAATAGACTCTAACTTCCTGAATACAATTACGCTTTTTTCTTAAATTCTCACATAACAAATTTATTTTTCTTCTTAAAAGTCACGATTTTCTTCCTAAATTTTTCAACAATTTGAACAATTTTAATTTTTAGGGAGATCTTAAAAAGTTGAGTTTTTAAACGGTAGATTCGACGCAAATTTCTCTGAAAAAATAAATTGTGGTTTTTCATTGAATGGCAAATTTCAAAAAGCAAAGCGAAGAATTTTAATCAGTTGTTTAGGTGGTCTTCTATTTTTTATGGCGTTTTTTTAAAAATGACATTTTTAATATTTGTTTTTATAATAAAATCAAATTATTTTCCCCATATAGCTTTTTTAATCCTTTAGTAATAAAACAAATTTTTGTAAAGCTTTCCTAAATAGTTAAGCTTTTCTTCTTAATTTCACAGTTGCAAATTTAGAACTTGTTAAAGAGTTAAACGCTTTTTCCCCTACAATTTCATTCACCTTCTCAGAACCATTGAAATTAATTCTGGGTCAATTTAAAATGAAGTTTTTTTTAAACGTGTATTTCCAGCAAATTTTGAAAAAAAAATCGTTTTCTTTTCATTGAAAACACTTTTGATCAAAAAAGCAAGGAAAAAGAAAATTTTATTTAATTGTTTTAAGGTGGTTCCCCCCCTAAATGCAAGCGTTATTGCCTGAATTTCTGATGATACTGATTTATTGCAATTTTTTTATCATACCAAATTGTCTAACTAACTCTAATTTTAATATGTATAAGTCCTTTGTAAAAAATACGATTTACTTTAAAATTTAGGCTTTTTTCTCAAATTCTCACATTACAAATTTAGGAAAACCTTTAAAAAAGTTACACGATTTTTTTTTTCCTAAATTTCAACATTTTTTGAAATATAATTAGTATTCCTTAAAAAAATTGAGTTCTTTTTTAACCGGGATTTTCGAAAATTCAAATACATGTGTATTCATTGAAATGCAATTTCTTCAAAAAGCACAGAAAAAGCAAAATTTTATTTAATAGTTTTATCGTAAATTATATTTAAGTGATGATGTTGCATGTTTAAATAACTGGAATATTAGAACAACATATTCTTGTATCTTTCAACGAAATTGTTTCAATTCTTAGATTGGTGAAAATCCTGTTTTAATAAAAACATTTTAACTTCTGAAAATATACTCTTTTTCTTAAATTTTACATTAACCCAGTCAAATTTTAAGACCTGAAAAGTACTTACCGTATTTTTTTCTAAAATTTTCACACTCCATTTTGGAAATATTTTAAAGTAAATATCTCTAAAAAATTGATGTTTTTTTACGGGATTTTTCAGCCTATTTGGAAAAAATAATGTCATTGAAAGTGCCAATTTTCAAAAAGCCACGAAAAAAAGCGAAATTTATTAATAGTTTTTAGGTGTCCTAAATGTTTTTCGTTTTTTAAATGGAAATTTCAATTATTTGGTTTTATATAACCCAAATAGTTTCATTAAAGTTTTTTTGTTCGGAAAACCTTGTTTTTTATAAAAAATTTTAACTTCCTAAAATTTAAAAATTAACAAATTTAGAGCTCTTAAAGAAGTTACGATATTTTCCCTAAATTTCAAGACATTTTGATCACTGCATTTAAAAAGCAGAAAAAAGCCGACATTTTTAATAGTTTTTAGGTTGTCTCTTAAATTGACTGTTTTTTAAAATGAAAATTTTTTTAAATGATTTGTTTTTTATTAGAATACAAATATTTATCTTAGTTATGATTTTCGTTTTAAATAAAAACTTTACACTTCCCTCAAATATTACAAACGCACTTTTTCCTTAACATTTTCATCATTGCCAAATTTAGGAACTATTTAGAAGTACGATTTTTTCCTCAACTTTCAAACATTCAAAATTATTTTGGGAAACCTTAATATCGCAGTTATTAGTTATAGTTGAGCGTATTACAATGAATGAGGAATGGAAAATTGAAATGCAATTTTTTTCAAAAAGCAGCAGATAAAGCGAATTCTTATTAATAATTAGCAACGAAAAACCGGGAACGATTTTGAATGAAATTTCAATAATTGGTTTTTATATATACCAAATTATTTTTCATTCCGTGTGTTGAAAACCCGTTTTTAATAATAAAAATCTTTTAACTTCTTAAAATTACGCATTTTTGTTTCTTAATATTATTGTGTCACAATTACAATATTAGAACCTATCTGTAAAAAGATACGATTTTCCTAAATATTCAAAACATTTGACAATTATTTCTGGTCATTCTTAAATATTGAGTTTTTAATACGGTATTTTCCCTCCAAGCATTTGAAACAAACTAACTTTATTTTCACTTTGAAAAGAGATATCAAAAAAAAATAAAAAATTTAAAATTTTAAATGATGTTTTAAAGTATGCCTTTTAAAATTGACGAGTTTTTTTAATGAATTAGTTTCCATATTTAGTTTTTTTTTAAATATACCAAATATTTCATTAGGTTTTGTAAAAACTGTTTTTTATTAAAAAATTTTTAACTTTCTAAAATAATTTCAAATATATCAATTTTAGAGCTGCTTAAAAGTAACGTATAATTTCCTAAAGTTTCAACCTATTTGGAAATGCAATTTTAAACAAAAGCAAAAACAGCGAATCTTATTATTAGTCTTAGTCGGTCACTTAAATTTGGATGCTATTTTTTTTATCTTAATAAATTACAAATATGCTGAGTCTCTCTCTCGTAAAACATGTGATGTTCCGATAATGTTGGTTAAAACCTATTTCTCGCGTTGTGACCACCAATTTTAAACTTGCTGAATTACATTTTCATTTTTCTGTGAAGCCTTTTCACATTTTACCACATCGCCATACGCTTAAAAGTACGATTTTTTCCCAAATTTCATTTCAAAATTTTGAAATTATTTGTAAATACTTAAATATTCGAGTTTCTTTAAAAGGTTTTGAAAATAATACCAAATTTATGAAAAAATAAATGGGTGTTTTCACCATTGAAATGCAATCTTTTCTCACAAAAGCATGAAAAGAGCGAATTATATTAAAATAAAGTTTTAGGTGTGCATTTTAATATTGATGTTTTTAATGAAATTTTAAATACTTGTTTTTAATGATAAAAATCCAATCATATTTCATTTACTAGTTGTTGAAAAACTCTATAATTCTCTTATAAATTATAATAAGCTAAACTTCGACCAGATTTCTACTCAAATAATCGATTAAAATTATCGACAAATTTATTGTACGGTCTACAAAAAAATTCTAATGTATACAAATGGAAATTTCAAACCATTTTGAATATTAATTTTTGGTAAAATATCCTAATAAAATTGAAATTTTTAAAACATGTTTATTCAGCATTTAGAAAATACAATCTAGTCTTTAACAACATCAGGATGCACTTCAAAAAAGCCAAAGAAGAAGAATTTTATTAAATATGTATTTGGTGAACAATAAATAGTAGGATTTTTAATGGAAATTTCAATATTTTGTTTTTTATATACAAATATTATTCTATATAGTTGTATGCATTCTTGATTTTGTAATAAAAAATTTAAACTTCTTAAAATTAAGGTCTTTTTTTTCTTTAAATTTTCGTAAATTTTTACAAATTTTAAGAACCTTAAAATAAGTTAATATTTTTTCTAAATGCTAAAACATTAAAAATTTTAGTAAATTTTTGTAGTAAATTCAGAAAGTACATTACAGGTTAGGAATGGCAAGATTGTGAAAAAAATTTGGCTTTTCATGGTTGAAAACTTCTTAAATTTATTCAAAGCCGAATTTATTTAATTAGTTTTAAAGGTGGTCTAAAAATCGATACGTTTTTTTTTTATGAAAATTCAATATGTTTCTTTTATATACCAAATATTTCCATTAGTAGTGAAAAAACATCCTGTTTTTAATAAAAAATTTTAAAACTTCCCAAAATTCAAAATTTGAACTTTTTTTCTATAAACTTATATCACTTACAGTAATTTACGAACTTTATGAAAGTCATATTTTATATCCTAAATTTTCAACAATATGGAAGAAAAATAATAATAATTTATAAATTTCAAAAATTGAGTTATTTTTAATAATAAATTTTATTAATTTCTCCAAAAAATATGTTTTCATTGAAAATATGCAATTTTCAACAAAAGTAGAAATACCTGCAATTTTATATAATAGGTTTTTATCAGGTGCTCTTAAATTTGACGTTATTTTAAATGAAATTTTCACTATTTTGTATTTTCTAATATAAACCAAATATATTCATCTAGTTTTGTTGAAAAAAACTGTTTTTAAATAAAAAAATTTAACTTTCCTAAAAATTTTCAAAATTGTAACAAAAATTTCGAAGGCTCTTTGCGAATAACGAATATTCCTATAAATTTCACATTTGCTAAAATTTGCAATTTTTAAATAGCAGCAAAAGCTTCGTGAAGCTTACAAAATTTGTTTTAGGTCTGTCCCTAAATTGATTGTTTTTTAAATGAAATTTTCAAAGTTTTTCTGTTTTCCTAAATACCTCTAACCTGCCAAATTAGTTGGTAAAACCTGTTTTTATAAAAAACTCTTAACTTTCTTAACCATTAATCGGCTTTTTCTTACATTTGTTCCACAAAATGCAAAATTTTAAACGAACTTTTTAAATAGTAAACGATTTATTTCCTTAAAGTTTCCCCCAAGTACATCGTCAGTAAATTATTTGGTAATCATCTTAAAAAATTGGAGTTTTTTAAACTTATTACTAGACGTACTCTTTGAAAAAAAAATAAATGTGTTTGGTACCGAAATGCCATTTCAAAACGCAGAAAAGCGATATTTATTAATAGTTTTCTATGTCTTAAAAACTTGACGTTTTTACTTTGAAATTATCAATAATGGTTATATTCAAATACTAAACCAAGGGTTTTTGACTTACAAAAAATTTCTTCTTAATAAAAACTATTTTAGGATCTTATATAATTAGCTTTTCTCTCTCTATTTTTTCAATAACTGCGAATATTGTAGAAACATTCTTAAAATTCAAATTAGGAAATTTTTTCTCTAAAATTTCAGTTATTTAACATTTATTTTGGTTTAAATCTTTAAACTTTGAAGTTTAAACGGTAAAATTTTCTCAAGCAATGAATTTGAAAAAGATATATGTGACAGACATTATAAATGCAAAGCTTCAAAGGAAAAAAATCATTCCAAGAATAGATTTTTGGTGTCTTGAGTTGAATATTTTTATAATGAAAATTCCAATATTTGATATTTAACTAATACCAAATTTAATTTATTAGTATGTGCAAAACTGTTTTCGGCATAAAAATTGAACTTCTAAAAAATTAGCTTTTATCTTCATAAATTTTCAACAATACACAAATATAAAAACTGCCGTAGTACGATTTTTCTAAATTTCATATCTCTAAACTTTACTTTGTGAAATGTTATAAAATTGAAGTTTTTGTAGCACGGTAAGTAATTAGTAGTATATGGAGACGACAAACAGATCAAGTTGAAATGCTAATTTCAAAAAGCAAAGAAACAAGTGGAAAATTTAATTACTTTTTTTTCCAGTGAGACCATTAAAATTAGAACGATTTTTTAACTTCACAATTTTCAAATTTTCTTTTGTTATTTTTAATGTACAAAGATATTTCGCAATTGTTAGTTGTAAAAAACTGTTTTCATAAAAAAAACTAATAAACTTGTCTAATTTTTTTTCTTTCATTAAAATTTCATGCAATTTATATGAATTATATATTTTCCTTATGATGTAGCGATTTTTCGCTAAATTCAAACATTTTTGATAAATATCATTTGGCTAACATTCCTTAAAAAATTGAAGTTTTGAAAATAAGGGGAGACTTTATTCAGCCATTGTATGGAAATAAGTAAAGCTGTTTCATTATTTCTCAATTAAAAATAAAGAAATAGAGAAATAATTAATTGTTTTAGTGGTCTTAAAATGAGTTTTTTCTTTAAAGGAAATTATGCAAAATAATTTTATTTTTAATACTTAAATGTAACCAATTTAAGTTTGTTTAAAACTTCCTGATGTTAATTACAAAAACACTTTTTAACTTACTGAAATTACGCTTTTTTAGCTCTAACTTTATTCACGATTAGAAATAGAACATCGCTTAAAAAGGAGCTTTTTTTGTGCACAATAATTTTCAAACATTTGATATTAATTGGTACATCTCCAAAAATTGAGGTATTTTTTCACGGTATTTTCATGCATTTGAAAATAATAATG
>JABUQX010012510.1:0-12500 GCA_015478945.1 Trachelipus rathkii
TAGAGAGGATTGTGGATAGAGTTTAGATGTGCAGGTGAGAAGATCATTAATGAAAAGTAGGAATCAAGTAGGAGATGAGACAGAAATCCTGATGAACACCACATTTTAACAGGGAAGGAAAAAGTTGCCCCGTCGACAACTGCTGATAAGAGAGATTTGAAATAAAACTAACATAAGTGAGCAAAGAGAAGGGAGAAACCCCCAAAGTAGGGGAGCTTGGAGAGCATTGACGTGTGCTCCAATACCCGGGTCAAATGGCTTTGGAATTTTTCAGGCTCCGACCCAGCACAAGTCTCCCCCGTAGTTTCCTGAAGGGCAGATACAAACGCATAGAATCAGGCTAAGATAGGAAATTATTTCACCAATAGACCTTGAGCGCCGAAAGCCATCTAGCTTATGCAGATGAAGTGAATGAGATTCCAATGATCTAAGAAATGAGAGTTGAGAGGGTTTCAAAGATCTCTTAGGAATAATACAAGTGAGAGTATAGGGCAATAGTTAGACATCGGAATAGGTTAGAAATGTCCGTGCTTTCCAACACTGAGGGAAAGTGTTAGTAAAGAGACAGTAGAGAATATAGTTGAATGAGGGTGGGGTCAGCACGGAAGAGCACACGCCCTGCAAAACTCGAGGAGGAATGGCATCCGGGCCCACCCGCCTTTCTAACATTCATAGATTTCAGGAGTCCAGGCACCCGATCAAAATGTAATCACAGGCAAAGTCATAGGTCACCTGAAAGAGGAGGAGGAAGGACGAGGAGTGCCAGAAATCGTCCCAGGGTTGAAGTTAGAGAAAATGGGGAGGCCGAAGAGACTGGCATTTTCAGTTGGAGAATTAGCGAACAGAACTATCAGATCGAATAAGAGGAGGAAAGGCAGATTTGCAGAAGTTGTTATAGATGTTTTTTGGCAAGAGGTGATAAAGATTTTGTCAGCAGGAGAACCATATATATATATATATATGTATATAATATAATATATATATATATATATATATATATATATATATATATATATTATATATATATATGATATGAGTATTATATATAGTATTATATATATATATATATATATTATTATATATATACACAATATAAATATATTAATATAGACCGTTTTTGTTTTCATCATTTGTGCTTACACTCGGCAAGGAATGCTTACACAGTTTTAGCACGAATTTCATGCAAAAACGACCGCGATTTCTTACGAAGTTTACTTTTCTTTACAAACAATTGGAATCAGCTGTTGTGATAGAGTCCATCAATTTGGAATAAACAGAAATAAAAACATAAATGTTTTATATTAGAATTAATTGATCAACTATTGTGATGGAGTTTATCAATTTGGAAGAAATTATATTTAAAGTTTATTCGTAAGCACAAATGCAAAAATGAAAAAGACTTTACAATACAGCAGTTTTCATTTCTGCATTTTTGCTTACGAAACGTAAATGTTAGAGTTTGCGTTCGTTTTGGTCAAACTTAGGACAAAATCCTAAGAAATGCTGAATTTAGGATATGACTACGCAAAAATGTAAACAAATGATATGGAGGAGTGGTAGGCCCGTTTGAATTGATGAATGTTTCATTCAATGAAATCAGCTTTAGATATAATTTCTTCCAAATAGATAAACTCCATCACAATAGTAGATCAATTATTTGTAATATAAACCATTTATGTTATGTTTTTATTTCTGTTGTTTATTCCAAATTGATAGGCTCCATCACAACTGCTGATGCCAATTGTTTGTAAACAAAAGTAAACCGTAAGAAATCACAGTCGTTTTTGCACGAAATTTGTGCTAAAACTAAATAAGCATATCTCACTGAGCGAGTGTAAGCACAAATGAAAAAAGCGAAAACAGTCTAGGTCAGATAGATCAGGAAATTACCGGACAAATTGCGGATATGTTCTGCAAATTCAAAATTTTCAACGGCTGTTTTCCTTCCATTTCCTACGTCGAAATGTAAGAAACATTGCGATTGGTTCATAAACAAATTTCTAATTTTTTTTCTTTTAATTTTCATTGAACTCTTTATGGACATTTTTGAAAATAACGTAATTAAATATATTTTTATAAAAAATATTAAGCATTTTCTTCAAACTTTTTTTAGCCACGATAGAGTACTAAAAAAATATGTGATAATAACAAATAAACTTTTGTTACCTAGCAAGAAAAATTCAATTTGTTTTAAGTTTTGGCAGCCACATTTCAGGCGAAAAGTAAAGTGCACACATACACAAGGATGGTTCCGAGAGATGTTATAACATTGGAGTTGAGTAGCTGATAATTTTTAATTATATATATAGTAATATATATAATATATATATATATATAATATATATATATATAGTATATATATATATATATATATATATATATAATATTATATATATATATATCAACCACTTATAAATAGTATATATATATATATAGTATATATATATATATATATATATATATATATATATATATATTATATATATATATCTTCTTCTTCTTCTTCATGGCTTCGCTTATAGTTGTCCCAAGAAATGGGAGTAAGGTGCGCGACGGGCATCGGAAAGAAAAGCAGTAGAAGAACATGAAACAAGTTCCGAAGAAGAAGCCCAGCCTTACCGCCCCCTCCGTACCATTAATTAGTGGGAGCCATCGTCAGTGCGCAGAAAAAGTGCCACGGCCTAAAGCATTCATGGGGACACAGGCGGATGGACCCAGCAGCTTTCCCCGCCTCCGCTTTGTCGCCCGTCAACTATGGTAGATCGTCAATGTAAGGGGTCATGCCCTTGCGCCAGGTGGGCCAGCAACTCATACCCCGCTCACAAATCCCCCGCCATTCACTCCTGTTAATAGGCACGCTTTCTTCTCGGCCTGCTACAAGCTGCCACATTTCTCTCGCTTCAAGACTTACACGTTTACTTGAACTCAATCCACTTTCTCTTCGTCTCCCAGCCGGTCCGTTTCCAACACACTCGCCAACTATACCTCTCGCTTAACCAACCGACTATGGTTCATCCTTTCCACTATGACCAAACCATGCTCAACATACTTTCCATTTATTCTCTCATTTACGGCCTTTCTTCACACCAAACAACTCTTCTAATACGTTCATTGCTCTCTTTATCAATTCTTCTGCATCACCTAGCACAGCCCCTAGAGATTGTCCATGCTGAAGACACATTGCACTTTAGATCTATACTTCTTATTGCTGCAGACCATAGTCTCACTACTAATACAATAACACAGGTAAACAACATACCCTCATGGTAAAACCCTAGCCACTCAAGACTTAGTCCCTTTACATTCACGAACGATTTAAATTGGGCACCAGCCACCTTTCTGGCATACAGCAACTTTCATACTAAGCAGCTCGGCTCGTCCGGCTCGCCTTCTCATCCAACATATACCGCTAAAATTATTGTAAGACTCATACCTTGGTTCGCAGCTGCTCACGCATCTAACGATAACTTGCACACTGGGAGTGTCCTCAACTCAGTACACAAGCATATACCTGTACTGCTTAATCGCACCGTTTACTTTCCAGCCCCTGCCTTTTACACAAACTGCCGCAAATCTCTCTAGCAATGGCCTCTTCAAGACTTTCTTGGCAGATTCGCCACACAGAACGCAATGCAATACCGCCATTATAGTAGGGTAGGGCTAACCGCTCCAGCTCATCTGCCATTCGTCCGACCATTCTAACGGACCTTTCTGCCATCCCACGCTCAAATTCTTTTCATAACCCTGCATCGCATATACAATTGAAATAAACAAGGGAGACCAATAACACAACGCCTGTTCTTAAACTCCGCTGTTAAGTCTAAAACGCAAATCACCAAATTGACCAGCGCATTTATTCTTACACGACGCTTCACTATCGTCATAGCTAAAGCTTTTGATTCCATTCAGAAAGCCTACCACGCAACACCATATATCACTAACAGCTGCCATAAACCTTCCCTATTAACTCTATCATACGCCTGTTGCAAAATCCATAAAACCTAAAATACAATTTATTCTTCTTCTCCCTCATTTTCTCAACATTTGTTTCAATGTATAAGATTTGATCCACACATCCTCTACCACTGCCAAACGATCATACCCGTGTTGCAAATCCATAAAAACGTAATACAATTTATTCTTCTTCTCCCCTCATTTTCTCAATCGATTTGTTTCAATGTAAATATTATTTTGATTCCCACATCCTCTACCACTCGCTAAACGCACCTTGTGTCTTCACGCATGCATCCTTTCAGTCACGTCGACCGCACTCTTCGACCAAAATACAGCATACATACCGCTTCCCGTAACAATAAGCTTCAATAATAGCTTATTCCTTAAGTAATGTTCTACAGTGTCGCCGCTTTTCTCCCTTACCGCTTATATAAGGGTAGCTATTACCATGCTGCTCGCTCCAATCCCTTGGAACTATAGCCCCTCTATTAAACGCTTTATTAACAACAGCTTTCGCAAATCCAATCATCACCATCCTTCGCCTCCGTTCTTGATCATTTCAACCAGTAATTTTTCATCTATACCTGCGCAGATGTTACATTCTTCAACTGTTTTCAGCTCTACCGCATTACGCTCCTCCTGTAGCTAATAACCTCATCCGCGCTAAAATACCTATTATTTTGCCCATCAAAACCCACACACAATTCCACGTATCACCGTGCTTCATTAGCTGTTAATATTGTGGCAGATTTTCGAAGTGTTTCTTGCCACACTCCTCTCAAATCCGATTTCATCAGTTTACAAAGGCACCAATCCCTATTCATTATTCTAAGCGAGTTCGCCCTTATTCTCATTCTACCTTGTTCGCGGCTTCTTTGCCGAGAAGAGCTTCTATTCCGCTTGTAAGTCCTCATTCATCTCCTTCCAAACTGCTGTTCATTTACCTCTTGTTTTCTTCTACGTATACACTTTTAGTATTTCTTTTTTTGTCCCTCCTTATATAATTCCAGCATCTTACTTTTGATTCTTTCATCATTTGGCCTTTTTAGTACATTCAAGGCACGCTTGCTTTTTTAGCCTTTAAGCCGCTGTTAATCAGCGCTCTTTCATGTCGCACCATTCAACTGTTTAAGCAATTCTTACTTCGCTACTTTAGCAATCCACACACTTCCTTTGCACTACTAACAATGTGCTTCCTTCATTTGCCCCCAGATTTTTTCAATAGTATCGACTTGTTCACATTCAACCGATTTACTAGCGAGCGCTGCTTACATAGCTTAGCCTTATTGTCTGCTCAACGTTGAAATTTCTCACTCTGTATATAATTTTACCTACTTCCTTTCGTATCACTCTCTTCTCCATCCATCCAAGCCCCCACTAAACTTAATTTTACATAGTAAAACATAATGATCCTGATAATCCGCATTCCGCTAAAGCCCGCTAAACTGATTCAACATGGCCAGAACATATCTTCAACATCTCCTTCTTCTCCAACACTAAATCAATCATACTCTATACTTATCACTTCGATACCATCTCTACCTACACCAACTCTAGTATATACTTTATGGAACTCTTGTGGTTTAAAGAAATGTAATTACGTTACACACATAGCCTGGCTTCTTCAGCAGAAATCAAGTCACCTTTCGCTGACCAATTCTGCATTTTCTCGCCGCCACCTCCCAAAAAGCCACCTGTTACTAACATCCCCTTTTTTGATCACCTATATCCATTCAGGTGCCGCCCCCAAAAAGCTAATCAATCTGAAGGCTCCTACTTCCCGCCATCCAGAATCATGCATTCAGGTATTATCCCAAAAAAATGGCGTACTCTGCGGATTCAACGTTTTCGCCTGCAGATGGACACATACGTCACAACGCACACATACCTTGACCTTTTCAAACTTAAATTTAACCATTAGGAATTCTAGGACTCACACAATAAAAGTCTACCATGCTTTGTACCAGACAAGGTCAGCGTCATGCAAAATGCAACTCCTTTCTCCTCTTTCATTCTCTTCCACAACCGAGCAACACGAAACATTTGCACATCACAACACCTTTTTTCATCCATTTCCTTTCCATCTTTGTGTTCAGTGGCAGCAGCGAGCAAATTGCAAATTTTGCCCTTCTAAATAGCATCCATCACCTCTCTTCCTCTTCTTCCTTAATATTTATTCCTCTGAATTCCATGTACGCCATACGATTCATACAATTTTCGCCGAAAATTAGATGGCCGTTTACGGGCGATCACGACCTTCTCCGAGGCGTGCATTAGCATTTCCTGGCAAGGGATAGATGGTAGTAGGCAGCCACCCCAAGATATATATTATATATACATAATATATATTAGTATATATATATATATAGTAATATATTAGTATATTATGATATATTTAATATAGATAATATATTATAATATATATATATATTATATATATATATATCAAAATCAATTTAAAAGACAAAATGTTTTGGTATCGGTAAGAGTATTCGGCGCACTTTACGTGCTAATGCTGATACTGGGATACTACTTACTGTCACAGAAATTTGCTGATACTGATACTTCAAAAATCGACCGAATACCCACTGATACCAACTGGTATGCGGTGGCAGTCAAACTTCAGCTGCACTGTTAAATTATATGGCTCATTTTTAATAAATTCTATCTCAAAACATTTTATATTCTTGATATTTTTTCAGTTATCTGAAATATTTATATTTCCAATTCCATTTTAAAATTTAACTATTCCTGCTTATAATCCAGATAATCCCTTAATGTTTAATTTTATTCCTGGACAGAAACGCTTACAGGAAGTATTATACAATTGGTGCTTTTAAGCAAGCACATTTGCAACTAGCTCACAGACAAAACCATATTTGAAGATGGGTTACTTGGCTCATAATGCTAACAGAATAAATATCTTCAGTTAATATTATCTGTATTTTTTTGGAATCACAGAATGGAAAAAGGAACGACTAACTTACGACATTTACCTCCAATGTTACTTTTGCCCAGATTCGACAGATCTATAAGCTAATAGTTATTAACTTCTGCGAATAGGCAATTTCTCAACAAAGACGCAGCATGTTATATCTTTCCACAATTCGCTCCTGCACCCAATCACGTCTAAGGGTGGCTATATTCGGAAGAGCAGATTGATAAACGAGAAATGGCAGATTATGACCTAGAATGGCTGGCTAATTATTCTAAAAATAATGATCAGCAAGATAATTCGTACATCTTCAACCATAAGCCTCTTTTTTTCCAAAACGCCTTAATAGAAGACTGGATGCTTTATGAACTTTCCCATGTGTAATAATTCTTCCATTGAGATCAAATTCTTTTATATGAACATTTTTAGTGATCTCCTTTTGAAAAATTTCCAATTTTTCCAAGAACATTCATCATTTTTCTTGTATCTTCATTTCTTTGATATCATTTTGCTTTATGCTTTTAATATTTTAAAATCTCTCTCTTACAAGCTTCTTTTTTCAGCTGTTATCATGTTTGAAAAATATATTTGGCAGTTTATGGCAATTGACTATTATTAAAATCTTTGGAATAACTAATTAACTTTTTATTTTATAGCTTTATATATATATATATATTATATGATAATATATATTATATATATATATATATATATTTATATATATATATATATATATATATTAATAATATATTATATATATTATATATATATATATATATATATATATATATATATATATATTATATTTATATTATATATTATATAGCGTATAATGTATATAGCGACGCACGTTTCGGTATAAACTTCGTCTCCTGACTTTCCCCTAATGCACTTTTTGGAATTTTTTTTTGCATAGTTACAAGGCAACATTGAATGTTATTAGCATACCTAACAATAATAATGTATTCTAATATAATGTTTTTATTAAAGTTAAATAAGATGCATTCAGGCGGAGAGGGTGAATCGGACCACCATTGAGGGTGAATTGGGGCCATCTGTTTTTATTCTCTTTTACCCAGAAATTTAGTGTCTCAATTTCATGTTTAATTCACTGCATAATTTTTTGTACCCCTTTTTCTTCTACCCTAAAATGAACATCAACCATACTGAAGTGTATAATTAGAATTGGGGCAATTTAAACAACCCAATTTAATTATCCAAATACTCTTATCTTAATCAATGAAAACAATTTCAACTTTTATTTTAATTTTAGGTTGAGGTAATCAGACTGTTTATTATATTTAAATTAGCTTTGCGTAATAAAAATGTCAATAATAATACATAAATAAGAATAATACTTGGGGTCCGATTCTCCCCATCATCAATTTTTACGGCGGGGTGAGTCGGACCAAGTTAGGCCCTCTGATTTTGCCACTAATACTGGTTGGAACAAAAATTTACTTTGCTAGTTTAAAGGCTAACATACTCGAGTGTATACACTGAAAAATAATTAAAATCTATACAATTTTTCATTTTGTAACAATTAAAAATCTATCCACAAATTTTTCATTTTTAACATTAAAAAAACTCCATTTTTCAGTCTTTATAACAAGTTAAAACCTCGCATTTTTCAAAAGTGGAATTCTATTTAAGGACAGCATTTTTACCCTAATGTTTTTAAATTTTTTAAAATATAAACTTTCCATTAAATGGATAAACAATAAACTTGTAGTACTAGGCGTACGCCATTTCATGAGGCAAAAAAAAAACATATTTTTTTTTAAATTTGAGTGGACCCAAGTCACCACCCTCTAAAAAGGTGGGCTCCGGGTCAAACCCGCTCTGATGCTAATATATATATATTATATATATATATATTATTATAGGTATAATATATGGTGGGCTACGGTCAACCCGTCTGATGCTATATATATATATATATATATATATATATATATATATCATCATCACCTACCTTCTCTCCCCAATTATTATTATTATTAAGCCTACTGCTATATTGTTAATAGTATCATGGTATGTAGTTGTACAGGTATACAACACCATCTTTGTAGTTGTGATATGCTAACTGCCCCTTTTTCCACCCGGCAGGTTGTGTCAGGCTCCAAATGTGCGAAGTTCTTCAGACGACAGGGCAGCTGTAACGTGCGTTCCATTGCAACATAATCCGGATCAACCGACACCACATAATGGCGGACTATCCATTCAGCAAGCAGGCCGACATGATGTTCATTTATGGACGGCCGGAGGGCGGCACGTATGTATCTGCAAAGGTTCCCAAACAGAAGGCAGCCGAACCAACAGACCTTGGTGGCTGACCGCCGCCTAGTCCACACAAGGACACTACTAACAAGATCGGTGGACCGTGGTCGCCCGAGAGCTGTTCGCACATTGGCGATGGAGGAGCAAATATTAAATGATGTTAGTGCCGATCAACGTCTTACTACCTAGGCATTGGCCGCGGCACATAACGTTAGTCGCAATACAGTGTGGAGGGTACTACACCAACAGCTCCTGTACCCATATCACATCCAGTGTGTCCAGGCCCTTACAGTAGATGATTATTTTCCACGGGTCACATTTTGCCGGTGGTTAGGGCAGTGCGAGGACGGGGCATTTTCTGCCTCTATTCTCTTCACCAACGAGGCATCCTTTGGGAGGGACGGTATCATAAACTACCACAATGACCATCTGTGGGCGGACGAGAATGAATTTCGCGTGTGTCTGTAATGGTGAGTTAGAAGACCATCACAGTTCATGGCATTCATTGTTCTGGACTAGGTATATCGTCCACAAATCGTTCCCCACAACGTCCTGACTGGCACTGGCATACTCTGCCCACTTCTCTTACTCGCATGACCTCCTCAAGCCCTCCCTCCCCCCCCTCCCTCCTTCCCCCTTCCCCTTTGCGCGTTATGGACAGACGTACCATTGGGTTATCAGCATGTGGTTCATAGCACGTATTGGGAGCCCGCGCGGGAGGTCTCTGCTGCCGTGTGTTGGGCAGTGATTTGAAAGATAAAATCTTACCATGAAGAGATTTGAGCGGTAGAGGTCACCTTGTGAGCTGTGGGCCTACCCATTAGTCACCTGGATATGAATCCACTCAACTTTTATTTGTGGGGTGTCTGAAGACTCTTGTGTACCAAAAGTAATCTACCTCCACAGCCACGATTCAAAAGTGGATCCTAGATGCAGCTGCTACCATATCATTGCAACCCAGTACCATGGCATGTGTATGGCAGTCCATGGGCCGCTGTGTCGATGCAGGCATCACTGTAAACAGAGGGTACTTCAAACACCTTCTATGACTCTTCCACCTACGCCCCTCACACCACCTATAGTATTCCAGCCCCTCCTAAACAGTGTAATAATAATGCAATAAAATAATATAACACCTTTTCAAGAATTATAAATTAATTTTTCATAATAATTGCATTATTAGAAAATAATAATAAATTATTATATAATGTAGATACTATACTAAGAGGGCGATACTGATACTCTATTTTGATAAGGTGGCCGATACCTTGGGATGTACTTTTAATTATTATTGTAATGGGGAGAGTCACACTAGTAATAAATAGAGACATTTTGTATTATTCGAGGCATGTCAGTTGATACGATGCTGTCATAAGATCTCTCTCACAACCATGAGCGTAGTCAATATTTCGGTTGTGCCCAAGAATATTTATTTTATAAATTAAAATAGTATCTTAAAGGAATAATAATGCAAATATAATATTCAAAAAAATATTTCATTTCCATTTTCCAGTAAGTATTAACAAAGTTTAGCTACTAGCTTTTATGTTTATAACATCATACAATTTACAAGATTCTTTAACTAGCTACAATATAAAGAATGAAAATAATGAAAGAAGAGACCTCAATTAATCAGCTGAAAAGACAAAATGAAAGAACGCTATTATTCAAACATGACATAATAAAAATATACTCCTTTAACCCTTTGATGCCGAGTGGAGTGATTCCGTTATTAAATAAAAAAAATTTTGTTTTTTTTTTGTTTTTGTATCTGAATTAGAACTGGACTCAACTGTATATACGTAAGTGTATTTTTTTTTTTTTTGAAAGCCCTATGCCAAGAATTTAGGGTCGATCTAATAAAATGTGCATCTCACGGCGTATACAGATCGTATATTTACAAATAAAATTCTTGCAATTTTATTTTATTCAAATTTATTTTAGTAATTGATATCATATACTATATATATATTATATAATAATATATAATTTATATATATATATATATATATATATATATTATCTATTAAGTATATAATATATATATTAGTATATTATATATTATATTTATTTATTATATATATTATATATATATATTTATTATATTATTATATATTATATTATAAATATATATATTATATGATATATATATATATATATTATATAGATATATAATATATATATATTATATATATTAATATATATATATATATATATTAATAAATATAATATAATAATAATAATAAATCCGTGAGCGATCATTGAGTAGACCACTAAGCGTGGAGGCTTTTTCAAAGCGATGGTGTGATATGTCCAAATATCCTTAAAGAATTTACCTGGAAATGAGAAAACCGATAAAACAGTTCTCTCCCTTGTAAAACACAAATATACGTCGCAGTTTATGCATTATGTGTCATAGTTTGTTATGCAATTGCTTACAGAGTTTCATCTCTTGACCCAATCTGTAAATTGGTTACCTCTATCAAGCCTTCAGAACTGAGGGCGAACAGCAACCAGCTTTCTCTTTTTCGGAATTTTTGGGGGTAATTTGAAGATCTTCCTCTTTTATTAGTTCGCACATATCAGCCCAGATGCTATGTCGCCCTTGAAAGTTGCATAACTGGTAGAGCTACCCTTTGAAGTTTTTACACGGCTGGTATATGGTGACAGTCCAGGCGTTACTACTGTGCTAAGGTGCAGCAGGTAAAAAAATCTTCTACTTACCATTATTTGTATTTTAAATCTGTCCTGGTATCAATTCAAATTATTCATGTCGGACAATCGACGCCCCTCCAATTTATATTTACTTGTACCATTTGTGCAAAGGTGACAGGTTGCATTTCGTTATTTTTACTTTTTCCTTTAATTGCGTCTACCTATCGACCGGCATTACCTACTGGATCCATACCCGCATAATTTGAAACAACTATTTACAGACAAAAGTAAAGGATAAGCTCTTCGCATAAAAATGTCTATTTTCAGTTTTATTACCCCTTCCTCTTCCTCTAACTTTAGTTCTTCCGTAATACTGTCAATAAAATCAAAATTAATAAGATCAAATGCATTGTTGAACACGGAAACTCCTTCTTTTGCTAATAAGAGTTTAAAAATGTACTCATTTTCAAATCCTGACATCAAATTTTTAAATGCTCCCATGTCACCCGTTTGAACTACAATATCTAGAATTTTGTAAAAGTATTCCTTTTCAGAGTTTAGAATTAGTCTTTTTTCAGAAGAAGGAATTATTAATAAATATGTTTTCAAGATATGCATATTAAAGCTATCGGAACGTTTCATAATCAAATCATCGTGTAGTTTACAAACTATGTTG
>JABUQX010012510.1:30000-48354 GCA_015478945.1 Trachelipus rathkii
ATAAATATAATAAATAATAATAATAATAAAATAATAATAATAATAATAATAATAATATAATATAATAATAAATAAAATATAATAATAATAATAATATTATAATAATAGATAAGAATTAATAAAATTAATTTACTATAAAATTATAATAACAATAATAATTACAATAACAAAAATTTTAATCACAATAATTATAAAAATAATTTTTTTTATAATAATTATAAGAATATTGATAATTATATATAATTATAATAATGATGATTGTAATAATAATAATTATAATAATAATAAGAATATTAATAAAATTAATAATAATTTTTATATTAATTTTTATAGCTAATTAAAATTCTAATAATAATAATAAATATCTTATTAATTTTAATGATTTTAATCATCATAATAATAGTTGTAACAATAATATTAATCATATTAAAATTAAGATTTATAAAACTATGAACCATAATACTTTTACTAAATACTTCTAATAATAATAATAAATATCTTAATAATTATAATGATTATAATAATTATAATAAAAGTTTTAATAATAGTATTAATATTTATAATAATAAAAATTATAATAATAATAATTATTATAGTGATAATATTTTTTTTTATTGCAACAATTATAATAACTATAAGAATTATAAATAAAAATAATCATAATAGAAGCAATTCCAATAATAATAATTTTTTTTTTAATTTTTTTTGAAGCATCTTACGTTCGGCAAAATCAATTTCCCTCTCGCATTTTTAAACTTAACATAATTAATGTAAATTTTGGCCATTTAACAAGAGGTCATATAATTTTTAAATATCGGATAAAATTTAATCGTATTTTTACTGCATGGCGGACCTGATTAACTGCATGGTATATTAAATCCTATGGTATAGCAATCTTTATTTTAAGCTGCCCTGTAGAACTTTTGTGCTCATTTTTATATTAGATTTCATTTTAAAATGCATGGTAGATCTGACCCTAATTTTATTGTATATTTATTTTAAGCTGCCCTGTAGAATTTTTGTGCTCATTTTTATATTAGTTTTCATTTTAAACTGCATGGTAGATCTGAACCTAAGTTCATTGCATTTTTTTTAGCTGCACTGTATTTTAGAGTAAACTTTATCGTATATCTTTCTTTTTTACCCACATTTTTTAAACATTCATTTTTTTTTGGAGATTTTAAAATATATGTATTTAGTTATCTTTTGATTTTTTTCTCATGATGAATACAAGTTAAAGTGATTTTATGTTATATTTATTTATATAATTTTTCGCTGCCACGTCCGATCTCTTTTTAACTATATGTTATTTTTCTTTTTACTCCTCAGGCGTGGTAGATGGTGGTATAATCCCTATCCGCGTTAATATAATGTTGCAAATCATTTGGCCTTTACTTTAAACCTACTACAAACAAGTAGAAAACTGGCAACCTGAAGAAGAAATTTGGTTTCTGGGGATTTACCACCGCGCCAAGAGTAGAATCGGCAGAAAAGCGATAGGTGAAGGTCGCATTTACGGTACGTGAAATATTCTTTATTCTTAACTTGCACTTGCACATTCATTTTATATTTAACCGGAGAATACGGTAGGCTTCTCCAAACATACTGCCACAAAATCACTGGCAATTCATTTTATATCGATTGCCACGTTCATCATTAAATAAAAAGACCATCACAAGACATTAAGTGATGCCATTCTTAACTTCTCCGTCCGGAGAGATTTTATGTGACAAAGAAAACGTCACCCTATCATAAAATGCAATTAAGGCATTTCCAGAAGACTGAGTTTCACTCTCATACGTCTCCTTCCTTCGAGCCAAACCATATTGCTCGAACCTCATATTACAATAGGAGAAGAGCCCTAACTTACTCTTCTCATTCTTATGGAAGATTTCCATACAATCAGGGTCCACCTGACGACTACAATTTTTACGAATGTAACTCCAATATCCAAAATAAACGAAGAGCCAAGACAATCTTCAACCATTTTTCCAATCATGATGATTCCTTCCGAGAGTGGAGAATTTCCCAACCATTAAATAGTTATTGCACCGGTGATCGCCCGAGAGCTCACCAGCAATATCTTCACCAGGCTCACCGACAAGGTCAAGCCCCAAACTACCACAACTATGGAGGAAAACGAAGAGCACCTGACGCTCTCATGCCTCCCCAATTGAGAAATTTTGAGAACTCCTTTGACAATTCGGAAGTCACAGGATCCTTTTTAGAAAAGAGTGACCAGAGCAAGTCCAATTCTGACTCCCTCCAACGAACCAGTGATTTCCCTAGTGTTTCTCAACTAATGTTTTCTCCTCCACCTCCTTCCTCCTTTGATAATTGTATTAAAAATTCCAACGATTCACCCTCCGAGTCTAGTGATAAAGTGAAAGAAAAGTTTAATAAAAATTTAATTAATAAAGTGAAAGAAAATTCTAATTATGATTTCGATAACGTAAAAATAAATAAGCAAATTATTAAATTTTTTAAATTAGGCAATTTCAATAAAAGTGTACACACCATAAGAGATGATAAGAATTCTCAAATACACCCCACGTTAGGTACACTAAATATAAAGAATTTTGTTCCGGATAATACCAATATCCGAGGTTGTACCAATGTTAACATTGGTACTAACTTACTTAGCTTGCAAAACACCTTTAGTACAACACAGGTGAATGGGCTAAAACCCAATAGTGAAAATTATGTAAATAAATGTGATAACGGTGAGGGCACCCACATTTATCCATCTACAAGTTTTGATAGTTGGGCTAATGACCGATTAGCCCAACACGAAAATGTTAAAAAAATTATTGGGGGAAATAATATAATTAATTTTAAGGAAAAACAGAGGGTTAACACTAATCCTAACACTTGTTCTGATACAAAAAACACATGTATTTTAAATGATGTTTTCCCTACCACTTCTTTATCCCTACTACCCTTTCTTTGTCCACTTCCTCACAATATGCCCCTAATCCTGTACCTAACGTCCTACCTACTCCTACCAATTTCATCCTACCTACTCCTAACCTTATACCTAACACATCTCTCTTTTCATACCACTAGTCCTGTATGTTTTCTACTCCTACCACTAGTCCTAACACTATGTTTACCACTATAACTACTCCTACCACTAGTCCTAACACTATGTTTACTACTATAGCTACTCCTACCACTAGTCCTAACACTATGTTTACTACTATAGCTACTCCTACCACTATGCCTAACGCTATGTTCGCTACCATAACTACTCCTAACACTATGCCTAACTCTATGCTAACTACTGTAACTAGGCCTAACACCTTCCAAAATGCTATAACTACGCCTAACAGCTTCCAAAATGCTTTACCTAGGCCTAACGGCTTCCAAAATGCTTTACCTACGCCTAACAGCTTCCAAAATGCTTTACCTACGCCTAACAATTACCAAAGTACTATACCTAACCATTTTGAAAATCCTATACCTAACCATTTTGGAACTACTATGCCTAACCATATACCTATGCCTACCCATTTCCAAAGTATTATGCCTAACCCTCAACCTATGCCTAACATTAGTAGTTATACAACGAATCCTAACAATCCTACGCCTACTGCTGACCTACTAAATCTTTTTGATCCTATTAATATACCTAAGGAACCTATGCACCCGGTGCAGGATACAATAACTTCCGATTCTATGCTTACTGCAGATCTACTTAACTTTTTCGATCCTTATACTGTCTCTACTACACACTCTACTTCGGTGACAGACAGCATGAATTTTTCTAACCCTATGGATCCTTTAACAACCTCTCTTGCTACAATGCATGAAAGAACTAATCCAAACGATACGATCGATTTACTAACAGCATCCGCTAAACCAGTGTCAAATAGCGCACTCCTTTCGAACTTGATGCAAAAACCGGCATCCGCGATTATAACGACCGATGATAAAATTACTCCAAATTATAATATGCCCCCAACTCCGGTAACGAACTTAAACTCTGTCCATGAGATACCATTCCTCCTTACTCCTCCTCCTCCTCCTCCTCCTCACTCCTACTACTACTACTACTACTACTACCACTATTACTAGTCCTTCCTATCAAAGTTCTCAACCTCTACTAATTCCATCTCAAGATATTACTTTATCTTCCGCTTTTACTAATGATAGCCAAATCCTATTAAATAATGCCCACAAAGCTAATCCGCTAATAGGACCCGCGTATATTTTAAAAGCGAATATAAATTACAAAAACTATATATTAGAAGACAGAGAACTGATTTTAGATAGCGGTAGTAACAGTAGCCTCTGCCGGTACTCTTTCATTTGCGAAATGGAAGAGACATTTAACATAAACATACCATTAAAACCCACAGAAATTACATTACGTTCTATCACGGGTTCAGAATTTTACCAAATGGGTACAATAATTTTTGACTTAACTTTACACGGGGAAACCATACCAGTTAACTTTATAGTCATATGTGACAATCTTTGTGGTTTTAGTACACCTTTCTTACTAGGTACAAATTTCCTAAATAATCCAAGAATAAACTTACAAACAAAACAAAATACAATTGAAGTAACAACAAATAACCTTCCTATCCCCATACCACTTAGCCACCAATACCCTACCAAAAAGAAATCCCCCAGCATACATGCTAAACATACAGAAGTAAACCATACAGAGACTATGCCCCTCTACTCCGACGACATTTCTACTCCTAACAATCTTTTAATTGATACTGACGTTTCCTATAATTTATCTACTTTAGAAGACACAGAAATAGCTCCTTATTCTAAATACACTCTTTCTGTTAAAGCTTCTTCCCCCGCTCATACTTCTCCTCCTGACAATTTTATTCTGTCCACAGAGAACACCTATATCAGCAACTTTCTTTTTGCTGGTAGTGTACTGAGTTCGGCCTCCGACGGCCAAGTTCTCCTGGACATAATAAATATGAGCGCTTCTTCACAATTCCTTCCTCAAAATACCGTCCTAACCAGGGCTAATCCTATCATAGTTCTTGACGAACCCCTCCAAACGTCCAATGTGAATTTGGCAACTTCTTCCAAAGGCTTAACTCCAACTCAACTTAGAAATACTTTCAAAAAACTCGTCCAGGAATCTTTCAAAAATAATGAAGATTGCTGTACCACATTACAAGATCCAGATCAGTTAGAAAAGTTAATTGATCTGTTGATGACTTACAGAGATGTAATAGCCTTAGAAGATGATGAAGTCCCCATTTGTCCTTTAACTAAATTTTCCATACAACTTAAAGAAAATGCTCCAAAGGTACTGTACCGACCACAGTACCGCCTCCCCCATAAATACTTGACCCAGATAGACGATTGGGTCAAGTCCGCCCAACAAAAAGGGTACATCCGTCCAATTAGTAGTCCCCATTCGAGCCCTCTGCTCGTCATTCCGAAGAAAAACTCCTCAACTCCAAGAATTGTGGCCGATTACAGGCACATTAACGCACATACGGTGTTAGACCGCTTCCCCCTTCCTTGTATTGCTGACATCCTCTCTACGCTGGGAAAATCCAAAATTTTCAGCAGTCTCGATCTTCTCGACGCTTACCATTGTCTAGAAATCGAGGAAGAGACACAACCACTACTAGCCTTCCGCACTCCGCGAGGTCAGTATGCACCAACAAGACTCAATTTTGGTTTGTCCAATGCACCCCCAGTGTTCGCAAGGACAATGGAAATGGTGTTGTCTCACCTCCTAGGTGACGCATGCAGAGTCTTCTTGGACGATGTCTTAATACTGGGGGAAACTTTGAAAGAACATTTCGGTAACTTAGAAAAGGTTTTCCAATCTTTTAGAAAGAATAAGATGAAGATCAAACTTGCTAAATGTAAGTTTCTCCGAAACAGCCTCCTTTTTCTGGGTTTTAAAATTTCCCAAGACGGAATCTCACCTGACCCCATAAAACTCCAGACTCTTACTACATTCAAACCTCCTACTAACGTAGCAGAAACCAGATCTTTGCTTGGTTTCCTGAACTACTTTAATCACTTGATCGACTCCTACTCCGTCCTTGCCAAACCTATAACAAAATTACTACAAAAGAATGCAACATTTTTCTGGGGACCGGAGCAACAAAGAGCTTTCCTTATCTTAAAAGATAAGTTGTTACTCCAACCACAATTAAGATTCCCTGATTACTCCAAGGAATTTTATATCAACACTGATGCCTCTAACCTAGGGCTCGGTGCTGTCCTATACCAATTAGACGAGAATGGCAAAGAAAAGCCATTATCCTTCATCTCCAGAGCACTAAACAAATCCGAAGCTAACTATAAAACTATCGAACAAGAAGCATTGGCCATAGTCTTTGCTTTGCAAAAGTTCAAAAATACGGTATTCGGTTATCCGCTTACAATTATCACGGATAACCAACCGTTGATTCACCTCATACGTCATAAACAACTTACAGGACGTTTAGAAAGATGGAATTTATTCATAGCGCATTTTAATCCAACAATTATTTACAAACAAGGCAAACTAAATATTATTCCGGACTATTTAAGTAGAAATCCTCCTCCTCCTTGTTCTTATTCTTTTGCACAAAATACCGTACTTCTTACTGGAACTATCCCTTTGACTAAAGAAAATATTGTAAATGAACAAAAGACATGTAAACGCCTTAAAACCCTCTATGAATATGCAAAACCCATCATTTCTCATAACAAACCTCTTTCCGAACAAGACACTCTTGCTGACACTTACCCCCATGTTTTAATCGATGACATTTTGCATTATGCAACACAGTCTGGACGTTTCCTTATCCAAGTACCAGACACATTAATCCACTCCGTCATCGAACACTCCCATGCCTCCTTAGCAGCGGGACACTGCGGAACGCAGAGAACCGAATTTAGAATTCGAGAACGTTACATTTTCCCCAAATTACATACACTTACAAATGATTATTGTACTACATGTCCTTCCTGCCAAAACATTAAGGGTAATACTCCCAAAAACGCCCCCATAAAAGCATACCCCCTCCCCTATGAACCTTTTTCCAGAGTCCACCTAGACATTTTAGGACCTTTACCACAATGCAAAATTACACAATGTAAATATATCCTTTGCATGAAAGACTCTCTTACTAGATATGTTGAACTTGTCCCCCTAAAACAACATACTACCAAAGACATTGCACAGGCTATCCTAGAGAGAATAATCTGTCGCCATTCTACTCCAGAGGTAATTATTTCCGATCGGGCACCGGAACTAACCTCCCAACTTTTTAAAGAGATATGTGCCCAATGGCGAATTAAGGCAGTTAACATAGTTGTGCGACACGCCCAGAGTAATGCATTGGTTGAAAAAGAAAATCATAAGATAAGCAATTATCTACGACACTATGTCAACACCAATCATAATGACTGGGGTCAATACATTCCATTCACACAAACTGCCATAAATTCAACCTACCATTCCGCCATCGGTACCTCCCCACACTTCCTCCTTTACACTTACAATAAACGCCTTCCTTGGGACCTTCCAAACTATTCCTCCCCTTTTACTTCTACACAACCACCCCGTAAGTACATAAATGATTATGTTGACGAAATAGCCGAGCGAGCCCACTTAATTAGAGACCAAGCTCGAGAACATTTACAAGCAGAAACAGAAAAACAAATCCTAAAACAACTACCTAAATCTGGTGCTATCCAAATGAAAATAGGCGATTTAGTTCACATCTTGAACGTCCTAAAGCCTAAACAAACCCCCAAACTTGCCCAAAAATGGACAGGCCCTTATAGAATCCTACAGTTTGTTCCTTATAACAAACTGTTACTCCAATGTCTAAATTCCTCAAAATCTTTTATTGTCCACAGGGATAATGTAAAAATATCTAAAGTTACAAATAATTTCCAACCCCTTCCCCAACACCAACCCTACGGCGACCTACATACAAAAACAAGACCTCCTCCAAAACAAATTCAACAAATTACAATTCCCCAACAACCCATACGAAACATACCACATACCATATACGCTCCACCAAACACAATATTCCCAACACAAACCCAACAACGACCACAAAGTCAACCACCAACTACACCAACAACTCCTTTACACATTCCTTCCCTACACCGACGAAATTTACAACAACGACAGTTATTCCCACATGAAGAAACTACATCACCAGAACAAATTTCTCCAACACCATACAGACCTCCTTTCCTACAAAGACAACAATTACCACCGGAAGAATCCACTTCCCATGAAGCATCCTCCCATGCACATATAAGATCACCTATGAAAGATTTCCAAATCTTACCTTCTCCTCCAAAATTACCACCTTTACAAAGACTTACATCACCACCACCCCTCCTTCCTAGATTTTCCTTAGACGAACCTCCAACCTTACCCCCTAGAGCCCCTTCTCAAGAAACAGTCCAACCACAACCCCCTACTTTAGCAGAAATATCTCCCCCACCCCTCCAGACACCAGGGTGAATGATCCATCCTACAGACCTTCCTTAACATTCCGAAATCCTGACATACCACACCCCATGCAATTACGAAACAGACAACAACCTGTTACTATTATGAGAGGACAAAGAGAATATATTTTACCTCCTAAACAAACTTTTCCTGCAGGTAGAGGTCATCCACCTCCAAGACCTCCCCCACCAACTTAAAAATTTTCTTTCCTTTTTCTCCCCCAGGGGAACATCACATATTTGAAAACATATGTGAAGCATAATAACATCTTTGAAACAAACACCATCAAAGACATTATTTTTAAGAAACTATCTCCAACATTTCTAAAGAGGTAAATTAAAAATTAAAACCAGAAAATTTTTAAAAGACAAAGAAACATTAATTAAAAACTTTATGAACCAGTTAAATTATATCTTAAATATTAACAACACAATCAAGTTCAATACTTTTAACTTATTTTATAACTTAAATACCAACAACATAATCGGTTTAATAGTTTTCATTTATTTAATAACTTAAATAGTAACAACATAATCAAGTCCAATATTTATCATTTATTTTATAACTTGAATACTAACAACATAATCACCCCAAAAAGAAATTTATCATAACATAACCTTTGAAACTGCATTCCCAAATCTCAATTCTCACATTCATTCGATACTTTAAAACTAACACTATCCTTATCCAAATTTAAAATTTCATTTACATCGATCCCAGTACTCTAACATCGAAAATAAGATAAAAATATGAAAACCTTTTCTTTTTTTTTTTTTCTCACGAGCCGGGTCTATTTTGCAACATCATTTTCATTCAATTGCAAAGATACCTTTTTCATTAAAAATAGTTAAATAATTTTTAATTCAAATGCTCAAGCAATTCTCTCATTTTCGAAATTTTCAAATCCACGTGTTCAAAGTACATTAAAATAACATGAGACGCCCGAAAGCCAAAGTTCTATTTTCAATATTTTGTTTTTTTTAGTTTTCTAACCCAATTTTCATTAGATTTTTTTCATTTATATACCGTTTTGCTCGTTATCTAAAAACACATTCATTAAACTTAGTCATTAATAAATCAAACGAACTTTAAACGAATATTAAGAAATTACCAACAATCATTTTTTTTAAAGGCTGAAAGAATGAAATTTATTTATAGGCTCAAAGAATGGAGTTTCCCAAACTGGTTCCTTTCTTTTTCATACAACAAACTATTTATTAAATATTTATATAAGATGCATTTAAAAGTCAAAATCCGATAAAAAAAAAATAATAATAATTTACTGAATAACAAAAGTACATTCTAAAACTGTTTTAAAAAGATTTTTGAAAAATGCATTACGATAACAAAATTCAGATTTGAAGACACGTGGGAACGAAGAATTTTGGGAAGTTTCGTTCATTCTATTCATTAATTTATTTTATCATATTTAACACGTAATTAACCTTAACTGTAGTCACATGTTAATATTCCAAATTTTTTTTATTACCTATTTTAATGATTTTAAACCAAAAACCTTATTAAATATAAAACATTGAAAACATGATATTGGCGTTTCTTTGTGGAATTTCGCTCAGTCTCCATAAGCATCTTTCATTCGACATCATTTTAAAATTGGAGTTGGCTTTTGAGAATAGCGGTGGCAAGTTGTTTAAGTGTGGAAAATTTAATTCTGAAAATAAGTGATAACAAAATATACACAATTGTTTTTTTGCGGTGGTTGTGAAATTATTTACAAATAATTTAAGATTTGCGTACCTTTCTTTTTATACCGTTTGATTCTTGGTAAGTTAGAACTTTATTTGAGCATGATTTATTAATCTTGAGCTTGTGTGTGTGTGCGCGCACGTGTTAGAAGATAACGAGACCTAATCTCCTTTCTAGACCAAGCATGAATGATAATAAATAGCTTAATCATTATAATGATTGTGATCACCATAATAATAGTTGTAATAATAATAACTATATAAATAATTATAGTAGTAATAAAAATATTTTTATTAAAAATAATAATTTTATAATAGTAGTAAGAATTATGAAAATAATTTCTATAATGGTTATAATGGCGATAATAATTATAATACCGATAACTTTAATCATAATATTAGAAATAGAATTTTATGTAATAATGCACTACTAATGTAATAATAATAATATGTAATAATGTAATAATGTAATAAATAATAATAATGTGTAATAATAATGTGTGTATGTGTGTGTGTGAATAATAATAATAATAATAATAATAATAATAATATATATAATAATAATAATAATAATAATAATAATAATAATTATAATAATAATAAGAATATTAATAAACTGAACAAGGGTTTGTTTCCAAATTTTTATAACTAATTAAAATTCTAATAATAATAATAAATATCTTATTAATTTTAATGATTTTAATCATCATAATAATAGTTGTAACAATAATATTAATCATATTAAAATTAAGATTTATAAAACTATGAACCATAATACTTTTACTAAATACTTCTAATAATAACAATAAATATTTTAATAATTATAATGATTATAATAATTATAATAAAAGTTTTAATAATAATATTGATATTTATAACAATAAAAATTATAATAATAATAATTATTATAGTGATAATATTTTTTTTATTGCTACAATTATAATAACTATAAGAATTATAAATAAAAATAATCATAATAGAAGCAATTCCAATAATAATAATTTTTTTTTTAATTTTTTTTGAAGCATCTTACGTTCGGCAAAATCAATTTCCCTCTCGCATTTTTAAACTTAACATAATTAATGTAAATTTTGGCCATTTAACAAGAGGTCATATAATTTTTAAATATCGGATAAAATTTAATCGTATTTTTACTGCATGGCGGACCTGATTAACTGCATGGTATATTAAATCCTATGGTATAGCAATCTTTATTTTAAGCTGCCCTGTAGAACTTTTGTGCTCATTTTATATTAGATTTCATTTTAAAATGCATGGTAGATCTGACCCTAATTTTATTGTATATTTATTTTAAGCTGCCCTGTAGAATTTTGTGCTCATTTTTATATTAGTTTTCATTTTAAACTGCATTAGATCTGAACCTAAGTTCATTGCATTTTTTTTTAGCTGCACTGTATTTTAGAGTAAACTTTATCGTATATCTTTCTTTTTTTACCCACATTTTTTTTTTAAACATTCATTTTTTTTTGGAATTTTTTAAAACATACATGTATTTAGTCATCTTTTATTTTTTTCATGATGAATACAAGTTAAAGTGATTTTATGTTATATTTATTTATATAATTTTTCGCTGCCACGTCCGATCTCTTTTTAACTATATGTTATTTTTCTTTTTACTCCTCAGGCGTGGTAGATGGTGGTATAATCCCTATCCGCGTTAATATAATGTTGCAAATCATTTGGCCTTTACTTTAAACCTACTACAAACAAGTAGAAAACTGGCAACCTATTTTCTCCATTCTCTCTCTCTCTCTCTCCTCTCTCTTTTTCTATATATATATATATATATATATATATATATATATATATATATATATATATATATATATATATATATATCTTAACTTCTCCAAGCTCATGCATGTAACTAAAAATTATAACAGCTACAGGAAAAAAAATAACATTTTGATTTTAACAAGCAATTTCATCGATGAAACTTAAAAAAAAAATTATTTTATTCTAATATTTATTAATAACACCTTAAATATTATTATAATCTTTGAACTCGCAAGTGCACGCCGCTGTGATTGACCTTGAATCCTGCGTTAGTTGACGAGGCAAAGTTTATGAAATACCATATATTTTTTTACGCTTTTGGAGAGATGTTATTTTTTCTTTCATATCCTTTTTTAGGGTTCGAATATGCGACGGAGGGACGGGGGGGGACGAAGTCCCCGTCGGTAGGCCGGGGAACCCCGACTCTTGCCATCGTTCTTGTTTACCTGTAGGTTGCTTTAGTTAAAGAAAAAGAATTTAACATTTAGCACCTTGCCTGCTAACTTGGGTACGCGACTTTTTTCGGGTCTCAGAAAACGGTAATATCATACAGATTTCCAACATTTTTAACTATTTTAAATTTGTCAAAAAGCGTTAATACTTTTATTTATTTTTAAATTTCATGGATAAAATGTCTCCCTGATTAATAAAATTTATTTATTTTCCCTGTACCACTGTTATGGTTTTGTTACATTACATATTTATTTACATTTTAGGCACCTATATATATATATATATATATATATATATATATATATATATATATATATATATATATATATTTTATATATATATACTATATATTTTGGAGTTTTTATATATATATATATATATATATATATATATATATACCTATAGGTATACTTAAGTTTCTTTCTGACCTATCGATATTTAAGTTTTAAAATCGATTTTTCGATATATTATCGATTATACCCAGATACCGAGAATCTAAATTTATTCATAGAAACACACACACATATATATATATATATATATATATATATATATATATATATATATATATATATATATATATATATATATATATATATATATATATATAAATGATGCTGTATTCATTGAGTTAATATTATTGGAACCTTTCAAATGAAAATGTTTATATAATAAACAAGCGCCATTTTTTTAAAAATTTTCAAGCGTTATGTTGGGTTCTTATTTTTGTGAATATGAATTTGAATTTGAAGGATTTATTCCAAATTTGTGAGAATGATTATACTGTTAGCATTGCTGCAACATTTTAGTTTGAAACTAGATAAAAGGTTTGTAGAAAGTGTCATAAAGAATGTGAAATTACCAAAATAGGAGAAAAGTTTTATTTTTAATGTACTAGTAAACATTGTGGTTCGAAGTATACTGTTTCTCCCAAATATTATTTTTTTTCAAATATTAGAATTTCCTACACTGATGCCCTTTTAATTATGTATTTCTTTGTACATAACGAAACAGTTTCAAGGGTAGTAACCTATTTAGATGCCAGTGAACCAACAGTTATAGATTGGTTTAATTTTTGCAGACACGTATATATATACATATATGTTGGTTAGGAAATTTTGGTTAGGAAAATGTAAAAAAAAAACCAAAAAAAAAATAATCAAGTGGATTTTTTTTGGGTTGAGCTCGAGCCAGCGGGGACATAGTATATATATATATTATTTATGCAAAGGTGTTGCACGGCAATGTAGGGGGACTCGAGCCGACGGGGAACACAGGGGACGTTTTCCATACCCCGTAGAAGAGGGGGCGGAGGAATCCCCGCGACACCCAAATACCAAAGAGCGGGTTCGGAGACCCTCTCCCGGAGAGGGAAAGTCAACCCATGTAGTTCCCGACCGAAGACCCCGGCTCACACACCTGCATCCGGTGCGGTACCTTGGGGCATTCTTTAGTTAAAAAAAAAAAGAATTTAGAAAGTCTATTTATTTTAACGAGTAACGTATAAAAGTCTCTAAATAGGCTCTCTAATTCCACTATTATTCCATTCCTCTCTCTCTCTCTCTCTCTCTCTCTCCATCCATTATCATCCATCCATGTCCGTTATATATACTCTCTTTCTCTCTCTTCTCTCTCTCTCTTTCTATATATATATATATATATATATATATATATATATACTTATATATATATATATATATATATATATATCCATATGGAGCCTGTTATGTTACGACTCCGTCAGTTGCAGTTTTTAACATATTGCTGGTATATGATACTAATAATGTATTTAAGTGGTGACTGACGCATGATTCAAAAAAGTTCGAAATATATCATAATTTTCAAGGTTCCATAGATATACAAAATCAAAATGATATATCTCAAATGTGCGAGACTGATAGATAAACCATTACATATTTGGAATCAGCTTTTATAAAGCTTATTACAAATGTGAAAAAAACAAAAAACAAATATGAAATATCTCGAAAAATATGACACTTCCAGAAAACCATTTACATATTTGGAATCAGCATGCAAAAAAAAAAAAAAACATTACAAAATGTAAAACAAAAAAAAAAATAAATAAAAAGAAATATTTATTTACCGACGGGGACAGAGGGGGGGACGTTTCCCATGAGGGGAAGAGGAACCCCCGCGACACTAAGGAGCAGGGGGGTTCAGAGACCCTTCAGAAATAGATCTTACCCGTCGTTCCTGGAAGACCCCGACTCCTACCATCTTTGCGGTTTTTAACCTTGGGTATTCCTTTAGTTAAAAAAAATTAAAACTGACAGAGTCGTAAAAACGTAACAGGTCCTATATATTTTTTGAATCATGTCCGTCACCACTTGAATTGATTGTTAGGATCATACAAAAAATATAACAAAAAAAAAAATCTCAAAACTACTGGAGCGTAAAACATAACAGGTTATATATATATATATATATATATATATATATATATATATATATATATATATATATATATATATATATATATATATATATATATATATATATATATATATATATATATATATATATATATATATATATATATATATATTATATATATATGGTGTAAACTTTCAAGGGCGAAAGTTGTACATGGTTAGGTAGAAAAAGATTTACTTTGAAAATTAAACTAATTCCGATAATTATTACATAAAATGCTTACCATCTTTGGTCAAAAAGTTAACGCGAATTGTAATTTCAAGCAAATGACTTCCTTTACTGAGATAAAAGTATATCTTTGAAGATAAGACAAATAAAAACTATACCTTTTCAATAATAATTTACAAAAAATGGTCACTAGTGTTATTAAAAACATTAAGTACTTATAAATATTTTATGGTTATAGAAATTTAGGTTAATAACCTATGTACTATTATATGTACAAAAACAATTCCTTTACGTATTGTATCTAAACTACTAATGAAAATTATCTCTTTTGTACTGGTAAATAGCCTAGAGCCGTAGACACATCTTTCTGCTTTGGGGGTCAATGGGTCATTCCTTTCTATAAACATACCCGGCCATCAAGGCCAAAGAAAGACTATTTGACTAACCGGACAGTGTGAGGTAGTCCACAGGATACCCAGACAGTCTCATTGGATCAATGTCTTCAAGAGAAAAAAGCCTTTTGACTTATATATATATATATATATATATATATATATATATATATATATATATATATATACATATATATATACTATATATATATATATATATATATATATATATATATATATATATGGTGAAGGTAACATAAAGGCAGGAAAAACTATAGACTTTTAAGAAAACTTTATTTAGAACAAAAGTTTACTATCTTTATGTAGAACATTAAAGTGAATGTATTAGAAAAAAAATATGTATATATTATATTTAATTGCTAGTTAAAAATATATATATATATATATATATATATATATATATATATATATATATATATATATATATATATATATATATATATATATATATATATATATATATATATATATATATATATATATATATTTCTTTAAAAAAAAAAAAAAAAAATCCCTTGGGAGTCCCAGCTGGGGAACACCGAAAAACAGGGATTAGAGGGATACGATATATCGATATTGATGTTTTTTTTTTTTCGATAGTATCGAAAAATATCGATGATATTTTTTAAGCCGATATATCGATGTATCGATATTTTATCTTTATTATCGAAGTCAACGATATTTTTTTTTCCTTCTAGATTTTTGAGTAGTTTCATTTTTTCATAAAGAAATCTTAAGCAAAATGTGTGTATTTTTCAGGCACGTTTGGATGATGGGGACATTTGTCTGACTACGAGGAGGAGGAAGGGTCAGATGATCATACAAGAGAAGAAGTAGAAGCCTATAGCGGAAGAACAATTTTTATAAAATATACCTATTGCGTATTTTACTTTTCAAATTAGATATTTATAAAAAGTAATGAAGGTATACTATATAATACAGGACAATACTAGTTTTGATGTTAAGGTTAAATCTTTAATTAAATTTTAATTTAATCTGAAAATAGAAATGTTTAAGTTTATATGCGAAGATTTTCTACTTTACTCGAAGCTTTATTCCCTCTGTAAAACCACCTCCACTGCTAATTTAGGGCCATGATTAGTGTTTACTTTAAATATATATGTATGTAATAATATGTATGTAATAATATGTATGTATCAGAACATTTCTATCTCATTCTTCTCAATGCTTTGAGTTAATGAAACGATCCGATCTTTACAAGTTTCATAATGTTGCGATAAAATTCTCTTATTTCGAAAATTGGTCAAATGAATGAAAATATTACATAATAAATACAAAGATTATGTAAAAGAATTGGAAACAAAAATTACATATTTTTCAATTAATTAAAAAAGGGGACTCTTCGTGCTCGAATGGAATAGCGGAGATTGTGTGTGCAATTTATAGTATAAAATTGTTTATAATGTTGCCTTTGGCATCTCTTGGGATTACATTCTCTTTATGTATAAATTCGGCGAGACTACCATTAAAATCTATTATATATATATATATATATATATATATATATATATATATATATATATATATATATATATATAGTATATATATATATATATATATATATATATATATAGATATCTATATATATATATATTTATATATATATAGAGAGAGAGAGAGAGAGAGGAGTAGTAAAAGGATTACTGGGCCTCGCTGATATATATATATTCTCTCTCTCCATCTCCTTTCCTTCCATTCTGTCCATTCTTCACTGTCTATATATATATATATACTCTCTCATATATATATATATATATATATATATATATATATATATATATATATATAAATATATATATATATATATATATGTATGTATATATATATATATATATGTATATATATATTTCAAAATTTCCAAAAATATCTTGCATATGTATGCTGTACACCTAAATACTAATATGTATGTATGTATGTATGTATATGTATGTATGTATATATGTATATATATATATACTATATATATACTATACTATATATATATATATATATATATATATATATATATATATATATATATATATATATATATATATATAATATTTTTTTAATCCGATATATCGAAATTTTTTGACCGATAGTATCGAGAGCAATTTGATATTTTTTTAAAATATCGATATATCGATATATATCGATATTTTTTTTTTTAATATCATCCCTACTGAAAACCAAATGTGAAATGAACACAAATTCCTAAATTTATTTGGTACCTTTATTTGGTTGCTATTTTTCGTTCTTAACATTCATGATTTTTTTTATTTTTTGTTTTGACGTCACATGAAATCTTTAAAAAAATGTTTTTTAATGTTTTTAAGTTTTAAAACCACTGTTTAATCTTCGAAATATATTAATTATGTTATTTTCTAAAGAACTGGTGAAATATAATTATTAAAAAAATTAAAAAATTGAAATTTTTTTGATTATCTATTAGTAATTGTTGTTGTGATGTCACTTGAAGAGATTATATATATATGTATATATTTCTATATTCTCTCTCTCTCTCTCTCTCTCTCTCTCTCTCTCTCTCTCTCTCTCTCTCTCCTCCTACTGCGTCTGTGCTATATATATACTACTATTCCACACAGTAACTTCCCTACCATATATATATATACCGTATATAAAAAAATATATGTATATATATATATATATATATATATATATATATATATATATATATATATATATATATATATATATATAGTGACCTGTGTCATGAAACCCAAGGGTATACTGCCCCGATGGCAGGAGTCATGGGTCTCATTATGAGAACGACAGGTGGGACCAAACTTTAATCCAGGGGTGTGTGGAACCCCCACTCTTTGGTATTTGGGTGTCCCTTGAAATTCCCTCCCCGACTTCTGCCATCAGTTGATGTACACAC
>JABUQX010012511.1:0-35000 GCA_015478945.1 Trachelipus rathkii
GCAGGAAAAATTTAATGTGATGTGAGCAGTATAGAGACTCGACTTTTCCTAGGTTGGCAGATTCTTTCACTAGAATGGATTAATACTTAAGCTTTGTACTACGGTATTTGAGAAAATGATATAAAATGAGATAGACTAAGACAATAGGGAGTTGTGTGATATTTGTCAATAGGCGATGAATGAGAGAATTGTATTTAGATATGGTTTTAAAGTTGTTTTGGTCTATGGACATAGTGGATGATAGTCGGTTAATTATAAGCGGAATGTATATGAATGATGAGATTGTTTTGAATCAACTCTCTGGGAGAATATAAAAAAAATTTTGATTGTTATTATAAGTTAATGGAAGTTGTTCTAAGGTAATAGAAAATATTGAAATTTTCTCAAGCGATGAAAGTGAATAGCTGCGCATAAATAGGAGTAGAATGGTTGAGTAGTGTATTTGAGGAGAATATGGTTGTTTGATTGATCCAGAGGCTAAACCATAATAACATTGAGTAAATACACCTAACGGTTGATTTAGTAAACCCCTGGGGCTATATATTTTGAGCTGCGACGTGCACTGCAATATAGATTTATAGGGGAATGTATATAAGGGAGCTTTCTATTTCGACTTTACGTCGTGTTCTTACTTTATTATAAAAATATATTATATAAAAATTATATACTAACTCTAAGATATTAAGTAATATTATACGTTAATCTGATCCTCTCTACCTAGAAGTAGAGAAGTTATCAGTTATACAGACTGCTTGTTTGGTGGTAAGTCCGCAACAATCTTTCTCTATAGTTAGAAAAAATTTTACTTTTAAAGAAAACTCTGCAATATAATGTCGGCTTGAATGTTTTATATATTACCTATGTATTTTGTGGAGACACGAAATCTTCTACCTATACTCCATATTCTTTTAATATTTTTGTTTATTGCTGCGGTATCATGATCCATAAAATTGTAGGAATGGTAATTGCAAGATGGTATATACTTTTGTGGATGAACTTGTCACATGATAATATTAATTTGTTCCGCAATCACAATCTTTCAGGGCAAAATAATTGTACATGTTTATGGACATTATCATAGATTTCTTTAAGGACTTAATGAATATATCTAATATACTAAATATAATTTAAAGGTAAGTTGTCATTACTTATAGCTTCAATATTCTAAAAATCACCAAATTTGAGCCAACCCTTAACAGGAAAGGTAGAATAGTAGATCATTCGATAAAAGTAGCACTCAACTCACAATATCTTTTATAATCTGAGAATACCATAATGATATAAAATTCGTATTCTAGGATTTTGCAGTTAATTAGGTACTGATAGTTACAATTTAACCGATAGGAAATAAATATAATATTGGAGGGAATTGAACAGCACTACACATAACACATATCACTACATATGATAATATATATATATATATTATAATATATCTATATATATATATTATATCTAATAATATTTTTAACATTCTTAATATAGAAAAGTGTAAAATATAAATTAATTTATATTAAAATATAAATATATCTATAATATATATAATATCATATAATTATATATCTATATATATATATTATATATATATCATATATACTATATATAATATATTTATTATAATACTATTAGGATCAATGTTTTAAATGGAGAAATGAATTCTAGAATCTATAACATAGAATATATTAACGATATATAAGAAAATTGGAACTATTTGAAATTATTGAAAAGAATCCAAGTGTCAGAAAGGTAAAGAGACTTCAAGTTAAATTACAAATAAGAACAGGTATGTTAACATTTATATATATTATATAATACGTATATATTATATATAATATATATATATATATTATAGTATAAAACTCAACATACTTTTATAGGAGAAAATGATGAAATAAATTATGAGCCCATTATTAGAATGTCCGTAGTTATAGTGTATATACTTTATTGATGGATTTTATTGCAATGTGACTCTTATAATTCGTTCTTTAATTACACTGTTCCTATACAAGTATATTATTATTATTTCAAGACTAAGTAAATATAAATATTAGAATATGCTGATCTGCTTAGAACTTTCACGCAGCAGAGATTTGTTGGAGCACAGGATCTTATGTGTTGCCAAATTTTTCTGGTATATGCATAGCAATGATGCAAATAGGGTATATTTAACCTTTTTAAGGGGGCTCCTATGAGCTAATTGGTGATTGAGACGGAGATGGGGATTTTCATCCCGAGGGGGGGATTAGTCCCCCCGTGGTCCACCTAGAGGCTGAGAGACCCCGACTTCTGACATCGGGGCGGTCTATCCGTGGGTATTCGTTATAAACTTTAAATACAACCGATAAATATTTTATATAAATAAAACTCATTGACGTCGGTGGTTTGCTTAACGGTCGGATTATTCAAATAATTGCATTTCCTTTAGAGATGCCATTCAAAACACCGCTTGAAAAATTGCATAAAAATACTTAAAAGTGACCTATATGAAGTCTTTGGCATAATAATACGCGTTCATAAATGCGTAAGATTTTGTCTTAATACGAGCGTAGGATACAAAATGCTAAACGAAAATCGATGACTTTTTAGTTATTGTAAAATAGCTAAATAGAAATTATAAATTATTAATAATTTTATGTCAATCTTTGGAGGATAAATTAATGGAAAAAATTATTTTGAGAAAACTAAAGTTTTTATGTTTTTTTCCCTATTTTTTTATTTTTGATAAAATAAAAGAAATAAGAGAAGAAAGTGAAATTTTAATTAGATAACATTGAATTGGATTACGATAAATTTTAGATATACTATTATTTATCAAATAGCAGGAGAGATTATCCTCCATCTTGATCTATAAATATTGTGTAAGGCTTTGATATATTTTGCGATAGAAATTTTTGTAATAAGAAAGGTACATTTCCTTTTATTCATTATTTAGCCTTTCATCCTAACGTTTCTATCCTAAAGAACTATCTTTCTACTAGACATGAAATTTATTAATTCACATCTTTAGTAACTATAATATAATAATAAATTAATAATAATAGATATAATAATTATAATAATAATGAATAATAATATTAAATAATAATAATAATAGATATAATTAATAATTATATATAAAAGAATTCCATTCAGTTTTTTATAGAAATTTGGTGGTTTCGTCAAGTTTAAGCTATGGCGGAATAAGATTGATGTTGATTCAAGTTTAAATTGATCTTCCATTAGGGGGCTTCACGATCGGGGGCGGAGGGGGGGACGAAGCCCCCCGTCGTCCACCTAGAGAGAGACCCCGACTCTGATATCTATGCGGTCTATAGACAGAGGGGGTATTCGTTAGTTTTAATAGAGTGAGTAAAAATTGGAATGTAACATAAAAACATCTACGTATAATATATAATACATGACATATATATATATATAATTATTAATACTGATATAATATATCTTATATATAATATAATATATATATTATATATATATAATACACACAAAGTAGGCAGAGCCCTACTTACTAGATAGGAAGGGGTGTTGCACCTCAAATTTCATCTCACTAGCGTAAATTATACGCTCCAGATAGCACACTCAGAACGTCTCATCAACTCTTATGTATACAGTAATATATATTTAATAATATTGTTACTATTATATATGATATATTTAACTATATGTGAATATATAGTATAATTATAGTAGCAGGCTTTTAAATGAGTGTAAGGGAGATTATATATTAGGCTAGTAAAAACACGAGTAGATGGAGAAGAGAATTCAGACAAGAAATAAGATTAGTGGCAGGAAAATGAATGAGAAGCACTATACCTAGCTTATGCAGGCTTGGAATATTCTTAACTATTAAATCATCTAAAAACTCGTCGCAGCTGTATATAACACTAGTCATACTTTCCTACCTTGTCACTAATACGAGGCGTCGGTAGAAAGGTGGTGTATAGTTAATAAATACGTACATATACGAGTGGCTAATTCTCGAAACATCACTGCGTCGGCCGGTACCTATAAAAGAGTATAAGTCAACCATACATTATCAGACTACGACAAAGGATAGAATAGAGGTCAAATGTAAATACTGGAAAGTACATGAAAAGTTAATAAGTCCTTTATTGATTTTGGACTCGAGCCATTTCTAAAGAAGCTCGGGTGTAACAGAGATCCCAGATATGTATATTTAATGAAGAACTGTTCTCATATAAGGGGGATGAAGACACTACTTGTATAGCATGTATGATCACTGTAGAAGAGAGAAAAACCTCTCACAGGTCTATAACTCAAGTAACTTACAAATATTCTATATGAAGGGAGGCCCTATAGCAATACTGATTGTGATGGTGAGGTTATTTACAAACAATTTTTTCTTTCGTTTTCGTTAGGTTTGAGGTTGCTCTTAAAAATATTCATTTGTTAATACTGAGAAACACTATGGAAACCACTTAAAGAATGTCAAGAAGTTTAAATTGTTTTAGATATTTTTCCTTACTCTAAGTTTGGATAATGTTTCTAAGGATTTGAGAATATCTCAACCAGTTGAGACGACACCAATCGGAAATTATAAATCAGATCTTAAATATCTTGACCAGCCCTTTCCAAACTTCTGGATAAGACAATTGCCAAAATATAATAAAAAGAAAAGATAAAAAACGTGAGAGGTCAAATCTAAGAACTAGGTCTGATATTAGAATAATAGATAGTGAGACGCTAATGTGCTATGATGGGCACTTATAAAGATATATATAGAATAGTTGAGCGTGAATCGGAAATTCATATAGAATAAAGAAAATACAGAAAATACATGAGTGAGGTATGAGATGCTATAGGAGAACCAGATTTTATCTGGCCGATGTCACTCAAGCAACCTCAATTGTTTAATCAGTAGAAGAAATTGAAGAAAGTGTGAGGCGCTCAAATCGTAACAGCAGAGTATTCGAGCGATCTGTGATTATAGATAAGTCTTACTCTCTCTCTTTATATGATAAAAGTAGAAGGTCTGAAAATCATAACAGAGATTGAGTAGCTTTGGATAGCATTGACGCGTCGCATACGGGATTCAAACTGCTTGGGTTATCGCTATATCTGCCGCACGACGCAAGTCCTCCAGATCTCACGTCACGTGCACTAAGGCCTTTTTTGAAAACACATTTATAGTCTCGATTATGAGAATAGGCGGAATTTCGTAATCAGTTATTATGAATCACATCAACGAACTAGCTCCGAAAGCCGATACTTTTCGATGATTTTCAGTAAGCTATATATGAAGAGTATGTAAATTGGTACTTAATATAAGTGATAGAGTTTAAAGAAGTGATTTCTAAGATCTTAGACAGAATACAAGGTTGACGAGCTATAGTACTAAGGGTACGATAAGTTTAGATGGGTATTGATGATACGTAGCGCATTCCTATCTTTTCGCGAATAGGATGTGACATGATGCGTGATGAGCTTCCAACACTAAGAAGAAGTGTTAAGTCATTGAGACCATACCGAGAATCTAAGTTGACCGTGGGACAAGGTCACTCAAGCTTACGGAGCAAGCCTCATCATCAAAACTTAGGTGAGGGATAGCTAATACCTGGGCCACCCAGCCTTCGCCTATTAAGTATTCATTAATATAGATCTCAGTGAGATCACCTGCACCGATATAATAATATGTATAATCAAATATATATAACTAGGCTTAGATAATGGAGTGATGAGAGGAGAAATGTCATAGATATCGGCTCAGGGTATGAGGTAAAGAGGAAATAAGAGGTATGATGGAGGGAAACATTTCAGTTTTGTGAGAGTTAGCAAAACGAGTAAGTCCAATAGTCTATGATCCGAATATATACTGCAGAAAGGCAATTTTTCAGAGTTGGGCTAGATGGATTTGATAGTGTTCTTATTGGCAACGCAGAGTAGAGTGACCAAGATACGTGTTTATTGTAATGTGCAGGTCGTGCGATAAAGTGAGAAATGTAGTGATTAGCGCACTTATCGTTTATGATTAGAAGCCGCTTTAGTATCTATGATCGAATGAGTATCCTTAGCAAACTAATTCTCATAGCTGATGATATGAAAATTATAATAGCGAGATGATGAAGTAATATAACCATAGTATAATTTTATTTACACACGCACTCACTGGATCTCAGCCTGAATGCCAGATGAAGGCAACGATCGAAACTATTGGAGTTATTGAGAGAAGATTATATTCGATAGAAGAGTACCTTACATAATATTATATACTAGTACTCTATATATCTAGGGTAACCCGTCAACGATACAGAGTCCCTACTCAGTTAATTTGGTCATGAATATTCAGCCGATGCGATCTAATCAGAGTGAAAGTAGTCATTAATAGTCATTAAGTTATAGTTATATGCGGTGAGATAGCGACGACAAGGACCCCTGACCCATAAGTGCACACTATCTACGCGATCAATAGATGCCAGAAAAGAATAGCGTATGTAAGGGCAGGAGATAGAGCTGTTTGGAGATGAAAAGATATTTAATAGTTATATAAGTATAGATATATTATAGAGTATGTGAGTCATGATTTCTCCTATATAGGGCTGAAGGTAGAATATACATAGTATATTTAATGAGAGAAGGTACCAGATATAGGTGAAACAATAGGTCAGAGTATGTGTTCAGAATTGGTTCTTAGTGAGTAGGCGAATCCGGAATTTGTAGTAGTAGTCTTCTTTAGATAGAGTTTGACTTGATACCATGACGTTGAGGAAGATGCTGAATAGTAATTCGGGATAAGGTCCTCATCACGCACTCTATATAAATCATAATATGAGAGATTCCACCTATTCAGGCTATGATTGTGTACTCATTAGTATATCCCTAAAAGGAGAGTATTTGGATAAATATGAGAATGTATAACAGTACTTAGATGAGAGGTAGTAGGATAATTCAAATGCTACAGAATGAAGAGAAATCTGTTATACTGTCAGGAGAACAGTAGTCAAAAAAGCATACGATTATTGTATGTAAGAAGGATAAGTAAGATTTTTGATGCTATAGAGCATTACAATAAGTTTAAGGTACGTTTACTGAGATACTGACTAGGGGCGTGTTACAGTTATTGATGTTATCTATATAGGCACACATTATCTGATACCATTCAGTATAACGGAGATATATGAAATTATAAATTTATAAGTTTAGACATCTAGCTGTAGGTGCACTGCTCAGGAAACGTTCGAAGTACAGAAGTGAGTGAGTATTCCTAAGGTACTATTACTGAGTCACTATAAAGACGAATAGAGCAAAAGGTTAGGTTAGAGTATGTTATGATAAAATATTTTTGAGGGTTGATATGATATGCTGCTTAGCTATAATAAAAAGAGTGCATGTTAGATTATTTAAAGACGCGCAATGATGTTTTGATACTTCGCGATTATATTATAGAGATAAGCGTGGTTCTCGTATTTGCAAATTGCCCTCATTCGATATCTAGAACTATCAAACCATACGCACAGAAGATTGCATAGCTCGAATACACACACACTAGATCTTTATTTTAAGCAAAATTGAAGACTTTCTTAATTTAATGCTATTATCCTAATCTACCTCATAATCTATACTAAGTATAACTTACCTAACGCTCATTTTAAACCCTAACTTAGACTAACCTTTACTAACTTCTAAACCTAAACAAAATAGTACTACCTAACCTAAACACTATATGCTAACTAGGCTAAAAACCCATAACCATAAACTACACACACACACATAACCAACAACCAAACTAACAACAATCAACCATAGACTACAAAACGACAAAAATACACTAACTAACAATGATCACATGTATAAAAACAAAAGAGAATTGGTATGAAATGATAAAAATTGAACAACTAAATCCTAACTTAAAATTATTAATGCTAATAAACAAACCACCTTAAATAAGTATAAACATAATACTCACATAATCTTCTTACATATTTGTTTTAAATGTATAATGTAATAATATACATAAGTAAAACTGATTAAAAATACGAACTATAATAACACTAAATACATATCGCTATACACGACTATTATCTTGAAAACTCTTTATTATAATCTAGAAATAACAGTTAAAATTTAATAAATATAGGAGTTATAAAAACTTAAATCACTAAATAAAGAATCTAACAAAGAACTTACGAAATAATAAATATGTAGATGCAATATTCACTATAAATAACTGCAAATATTGTAAAATATATATATTTTCTCTCTTTTATCGATAAGGGTAAATACTCATCACACTTTATAACATATATAACCACACAACTTTAACATAAAGACTACTGTCACTAAAAAAATTAATCATAGCATATTAAATACTTATATTACATATATATATATATGATATAGATATTATTAATATATATATTATATATCGACAATATTTATATACTATAATAATAATTTATATAATATAGATTATAGTATATTAATTATATATATGAGCATTGCCGTATTATAGTAATAATATATGATAAGTATATATATGAATATATTATATATAATTAATATATATATATATACCGTATATTAAGGTCTGTATTGTGTGCTATGCTGTACTCGTGTAATAAAACCACCATAAAACTATGTGAGTCACTTGTGACTTTCTAAGCATGATAATAAAAACACTGTTTTTCTATTTATCTGGTTTTTTATAGGCAGTTTCTGATTATGCGTCAAGTGTCAATAGATTAAAGGTATTTGTATACTCGTAAAATCAGATAAACTAAATGTGGCATATATATTATATATCAAACCATGTATTGCGTACTAATATATAATAAAAAAAGAATGTGATGACAATTTGGTATATAGATGAAAAATAAATTAGTCTTCCTTTTTCAGATACAGTATGTATTAAAAAATTAAGAAAAGTTCCAAATGAAAAGATTACACTTGCTGTTTATTTAACACATTCAATATTTATATTAGTGAGCTCGTGTATAGAATTTATTAGCTCTAAGCAAACCTCCAAATGTTCTCTATAGATTAACTAATTTTTATTTAATTATTATTATTGATCATTATTATATTTATATTAATTGATTATTAAAATGATTGATTATTAATTATTATTATTATTGATTATTTATTATTATTATTAATATTTATTATTATTGGGAGTTATTATTGATTATTAGTGAGAGAGTACCGAATAGACACTCTTCACAGTTATATCTCGCTAGATAAACTCCGTTAATAGATAAAGAATTACACTAACTTGAATCTACGCATGATTTCAAATACGTCTAGAATATACTAGGAATTTTGGTTGTCTGGACAGTGAATGTTCACATCGAAAAAGTATTTCGTTATCAATGAACTTATCAATACTTGAGAGACTAAGAGAAATTTCTTATTTTTATAGACTGATGAAAACTTATTATTTGAGAGACTAAAGAACACTTCTAACATTCTAATTTAGTATCTAGCGTCATGAAAATATGTCATGAAAAAAGATTTATTAATTTTTTTATCATAAATGAAAAATAGTAACCGCAAAGATGCAAATAGTCGTGGTCTTCGACCTGAGGGATAGACGGGTTTTTGGACTATTTCCCTCATCCTCGGGGTAGGTCTCCGAACTACCCGTCTTATGGTAATTTGGGTAGTTGCGGGGCGGATAGATATGATATATATATTGATAGTATATATAAGGTCTCGCCCTCCCTACGGCGGGAAGGAAACGTCTCCCCATCTTGTCCACGTCGGGCTCGAGCCTCCTAAAAAATATATTTATACACGCTACTCATCACACTATCTCGTATTTTCTTCTTAAACCCTTTAGTAGTTTTTGGAGAATTAGCAAAAAAATAAAATAAATATAAATAATAATTAATTTTTTTTTTTTCATTATTCAATAGAATACAATAATTTTTAATATCAATATATATGTATTATATATTGGTATTTCATTGTACTTATCTGAGTTTTTCGAGATAATTCAATTGCTGAGTAGGTAACTTCTTTATAGTTATGTGATACCATTATACTATCAGTTATGATTATATTAATATTATTATTTTATTTATATTAATTATTTATTTATTATTATATAATTATGTATTATTTAAGTTATTATATATTGATTAGTATATTGTAGTCTAATACAAATATTTGTAATAAGGTTGTGAGGGGCATATATATTTGTAAAAGAATTTTCTTTTCTTAAATCAAGTTGTAAGGAGTTGATAAATATAAGATCAATAATTATAGCGATTGCAATAAAAACACTGAGACTTGTCCTCGAGTGAGTGATCTATTATATATCAACATAAATAACTATTGCTTATAGCTTATTAACTCAACAAATTGTATACTGCCAAAGGATGTTACTATATATAAACTTCTATAAAAACTCATTTTGAACAAAATAACACTGCACATATTTGTTATCTTCGAGAATTTGGGCTATTATATATAATATATATATATTATATATGACTTTAGCTAAGAGGTTTTGTACGTCTAGTTAATAGGTCGGGATAAGTGATAGGTTAGGTTATAGCTAGGTTAAGGGTAGTTAGGGGGGTGATAGGTAGGGGGGAGTATACTATATATAGTATGATATCATATAGGGGTATTGTAGTATATATATGACGATATTATACTTTTGGTTGTATATATTATTGTATATATAGTAAACAAAGTAGTGTAGGGGTATATATATAGTAGGTATAGAGTAAATTATTATTATAGAGTATAATATAGTTACTATAATATATTAAATATATGATATTATATATGTATATAGTATACTATATAGTATATAGGGAATATTAGCTGAGAGCCTAATTGAATTAGTAATCGCTATCTGAATCCTCCAAAGAGGAAGTTACTGTTAACAGACTGCTTGTTTGGTTGGTAAGCATCGGCGAACAATGCTTTCTTTGTGTAGAAAGGATTTTTGGTTTGAAAGAAAGAACTCTGCGATGTCGCGTCGGAAATGTTGTTTTATTCCTTGTAGTTGGGGACACGAAATCTGGTGGTACAACCGCTGCGAATTCCTTTTAATATTTTGGTTATAAGCTGGACCGTGTCATGGATCCATTGAAAATTCGTAGGAACTGGATAGAGATGGTGCAAGGTCTCTGAGTCGTTGTCAAGTCAGAGCTAATAGTTTTCCGCGAAGTCACGAATCTTTCCGGGCAAAGAATATAGGCATGTTTGGAACATTTCATAGGATTATTTAAGTGAATTAATGGGAATATAGGGGGCGTAGGTATAACGCAAATAATTAAGTAAGTGTCGGGCTAGAAAATCTTGAAATGATAGTATTGTACTTGTGGAGTGTAGAGTAGCCTTATGATAAAGATGAGTTTATTTCTAGTTATATATTAGAATTTATAGCGGTTTAGTCCACCTACACTACTTCTTTATACTACGCGAATTTAAGAAATTATGATACTAAAATTCTATCTAGGATTTTGACAATTAATAATACGTCGCAAATTTAGCTATACAAATTATTTAATAGATCGTTACTCTCGTATCGATATCTCTGAGAAAAAATACACTTTATATATAATATAATGAGCACACTCTAATAACACACAAACAATGTCTTAACACTAATATTATATATTAATATATATACATATATATATATATATAGTAATTAGCAATGATATATGTAAATGTCACAGTTCATACCCTGATTTAAATTTTTTCTATATTAATATATGTTTAATATAATATATATATTACTATATATATATATTATATATATATATTAAGTATATATATATAGTATATAATTTAGTATATTATATTTATCGTTATATATATATATATAAATATATGATATATATATATATGGGCTTTACTTACCTATTAGTAATACGAGTATCAACTATATTATGTGAGATAATACTACTAGATAATTTTATACATTACTGTAATACCTCCATTTGATATATATGACATAGTAAAAGAAACGGAAAATGGCTAAAATGGGTGGACAACTAACAGCAGACAATAATTACACTGAAGCTTTAAAAATTACATAAGACATTAAATTGATACATAATTTATCCAGATATGTAGTAATAAAATTTAAAAGACTTTAGATAACTGATTCAATCATATTAGCTGTCAATTATTATCTATGGTAGACTTATATTTTTATAAATTAATTTTTATCCATTTTAAGTGGATATTATTTTGCTACTGTTTTGTCAGCGTTTTTGCCAGATTTGATCAGTCTATAAATATTAGCAACTGATCTTAGAATAGGAGGTTTTTACGCCGTCTATATAAATTTTGATTTATGGGGGGGGGGCCCTCATCCCCCCGTATGTTAGGTATATTATTTGTTATATATAAACTAATAGCATAAATTATTAATATTTTTGTTTTTTTATTTTATATTATATTATATTCTATTTATATTCAAAAACAGAAATAATCATTTTTATTTTTTGGTAGTATATGTATATACTACTATTTTTATAGTATTTAAGCCAGTACCGTTTGTATTTTTTTTTTTGTTTAGTTAAAATGTCATTTATATTACATGAGTTTTTGTTCGCATAATTCAGTGTGATTCAAGAGCTAGGGCTACTAACAAACTAGCACCGTGAAGTATTTTTGATGGGATTTTATTCCTATATGGCTCCTGGCCGTCTAAAGGAAAGACTTGAGATATGCCTATTTGTCAGGAGATTCGAAATTACGCTATGTACCATGTTCAGTGAATAAATTTCCCGTCATTTCATTAGATTTATTCGAACTTGATTTACGTCTAAGTTGTGGGAGATTTTATTTACAAGATCGTATGAGACGAATTTAAGGCTGGAGATGAGATCACCGAGAATCTTTCTGGAAGGTTCTGAGTCCTGAAGCTCGGAAGGTTATACCCAACGGGAGGGGTTAACCGCCGCTACAAAAGTGCTTTGTTCGCTAGATAAGGGTTTTAGATATTTAGCAGTATGAAAGACTGAAAACTTGGAGGCTTATAAGGGTAGAGGGCAGAGTCGCGACGACGGAGTTGAGAGTATCGGATTCGGATTCGGTTATCCAGAGACCGTACCGGAGGGGGCCCCTCCTGAAAAATAAGAAATGCATGGAATGCATATGGTAAATGCAAACAGAGGAAGAAGTAAGAAGGCTAAAGAGATAAAATAACGATGTTGACGGGAGGGCAGGCGAAAGTAAGGAGATTGTATTGAGGAGAAGTGAGGATAGAAGGATTGCAGGAGTCCAGGACACTCCGGTGCTGGGAAGCCTGTAGATAGCTTGGCCGCATGAATTCGTGACACGTTAGTAAGGACATTCGGTTTTAAATACAATTATCATTCTGTTCACACAATATACTGGTTCTGTTCTATTCTGTACACATCGCAATTGCATGCATCTTACAAAGATAACCGTTTTTTTAAATGTTCGAAGATTGGCACTTATATTTTCAAATCTCATTTTCTTTTATATTCTCTTAGAGAGAGAGAGATATGTTTTGCTTATTTTTTTAGTTATAAGTTTTTATAGTTTCATTCTTTATGTTTATTAATTTTTGTTTTCATCATTTAAATTATTTTAATTTCCGTTATTTGTTAAACATTTTGTTTTTTACTAAAAATTATATTCTTTTTTATGTTTAAATATGTATAAATTTTGCATTATTAATCAGTACCTGTAACAGCAGTAATGCAGTGAAATCAGTCAAATCAGTAAAGCAGTAAACTCAGTAAAGCAGTAAATCAGTAAATCCAGTAAATCAGTATAGATAAAAACCAAATCACCTCTCCACACCATCCTGATCTATTGCTAGGACTATTGATCTATTAATTTTGGTGATAACATTAATCAACAAAAACTTTGTATTTATTTTTGTTTTTCTTAACTTCTTCCATTATTATTAACAAATTTTATTCTTTTTATTTTACTAACTTCAAAAAAATCATGCATTTTTCATACCTTTAAAGCTGTAAATCCGTAAAAGCAGAGGTAGATTATTCTACGCCTTAATTAAGGGGGGCAACGAGCCAATTGTCGAGGACGGAAGGGGGGATAGGAATATCATGACACTCACAGAGATCGGTTGAGATAACGAGCAGCCTACACGGCATCGTAAACATAATATCAAATAAACTTGCTTCCAAGCCACCTTTCTACCCTTCTAATATATTGAATCCTATTGATTAGATCACTATTTGATCATAATTAGATTCAAAGTCTAAATTTTATGTATATATAACAATAACACAAAACTTTTATTTATTAATTGTTTTTGTTTTCTTTAAACAATAATTATTGTTTATAACTTAATATATAAAATTTTATTTACACTGGAGTTAATTATATGTCTATTATATGTTTTTAAGATTTCTTCTTAACATTTTTGCTCTTAATATTACTAAAAAAGAATATATTATCTCTGTTGTATGTTTTTATTTCTGCTTATGACTTATAACTTATAAAAAATTTGCATATTTTCAGCATATACACTTCATCCAAGCACATAAACCTTGAGTCGCTATATCTGGAGACATAATAGCATAACACTCATACCTCTATTAACTCAGCTCATATACTCCAGCCTATCAACACACTCTACCTATACTTTCTACATGATCCTCCTACTACTATCTGATTACCTATCTATCTTGCATATCTCACTTACTGCATCCTCACTTTATTGAATTCAAACCTGCTAGTCATTAATAATCTGTTCACCTACATGATAACATACATACAAACTTTTTATTTAATCTTTTCGTTATGTTTCTTTAACACATTTTTGCCTTCTTTACATAAATAATTCTTATTCCTTTTCTATAGTTATTATCATCAAATAACTGCTAGCTTCTGATGCTTTGTTGACATAGACACATGCAGGAAGTTTCTATTCTTTTGTAATTAATACCAGTAAAATATACACTTTCAAAATCAGACGTCTCAATTTACTATACAACTTGACGAGAGCTTCCAGATCTAAATGTATACTATTGATCTATAGTTACTATACACATTTTCACCTAATCATAATGTCATTTACTTGAATATTATCAAAGAATATACTACAAAAACTCTTTATATTTATTCTTGTTTTATTTCTATCTAAATACATTTTGTATTTTACTAAACAAATTATGCTCTATTACAAAATGTATTGTTAGTGAAATTCTAAATTTTACCATTTTTTACATACCTCTAAAAGCAGTTGTTAAATAGCTAAATCAATACTAATCAATTCACGACGCCGTTCTGAAGCATGTCTACTTGATGGTATGTTGGTCCTAGGATCTACGTTGATTCTACTTGGTCTACTGTTGAGTGGTTCGGTCTATTTAGTGAGGCCTTCCAATTTACTAAAAGGAGATAGGAACACAATAAACTGTTTATTTTAAGTTTTTGTTTTTGTTTGTCTTTTAACATTTGTTTTTCACTAAGTTATTCTTTTATGTTTTATGAACTTAAAGTTTTTACAGTACCTTAAATGCTAGTGCATTGCAGGTGAAATTTAGTCAATCACTCAAGACTCTCTCCCAGTGTCCATCCCTCTCTATCGTCTTTCCACCTTGATCTACGTTGATCCTATCGTTGAGTCTATTGATCTAATTGATCTAGTTGATCTATTTTTATTCAGTCTATTTGTATAATATAGCAACTAAAACTTTATTATGTTGTTTTTTTTTTGTTCTTTAAACATCTTTGTTTTTACTAAAAAATTTATTCTTTTTATGTTTATAATTAAAAAATTTGCATTTTTTACATACTAAAACAGTAAATGCAGTAAATCGCGATAATACCAACCAAGATCACTGCCCTCCCCATCCTTCCCACCCCATCCCTGGTCTATTTGATCTATTGATCTGATTGTTCTCGTTTTGATCTAAGATTGTCAGGGTTATAAAAATGAATAGTGAGGGTCAGAAAGAAATTTTTGATTTATTTATTGTTTTGTTTTTAATCAGTTGAGGAAGTTTTCTCCCAATTCTTTCTTTTAGATGTTTATAACTTATGAAAATTTGCATTTTACATACAGTAAATTCAGTAAATTCAGTAAATTCAGTAATCAACTACTATACTCCACCAACTCCTCCCCTTTTAGCGCATGTTCTTTGATCTATTGGGTCGTAGGTTGATCTATTGATTCAATGGTCATATTTTTGTATATATTAACACAAACTTTTTATTTAGTTGTTTGTTTTGTTCATCATAGGCATTTAAGGCCCTTGTACAAAGAGTTTAAAGTTTATTGCATGCTGACTCAGCATAAATATATTAAAGAGATATGCATTTTTACATAACTTAAAGCAGTAAGTCAGTAACATCAGTAAGGTCATAGAATGACGGTTCCAGCTACCCTCTCTTCCATCCATGGATCGTATGTGTTTTGGCCTTGATCTATTGATATTCAAGTCATATTTCGTATAATATATATTTTTTAAAGACTTTTATTTATTTTTGTTTTGTTTCTTTATTATTATTTGTGTTTTTATAATAAATTTATTCTTTTTATGTTATATATACTTTATAAAATTTTGCAGTTTTTTTAACAAAACCATTCTTAGGTCAGTAAATTGAGTAAATTCAGTAAATCAAACTAGCCCTAACATTTTACTCTCTTGCTATCGGGCATGTGCCAATTTGGACTTATTGATCTATTTGATTTGCTAAGTTGATTATCAAGTCATTTATTTTTGTATAATAACTATCAAAACTTTATTTATTTTGTGTTGTTTCTTTAAACAATTTTTGTGACTAAAAAATTTATTCTTTATGGAGCTTAAAAATTTGCGATTTTTTAACAACCTTAAGGAAGTAATATATAGTAAATCATAAATCAAGTCAGTACCTATCTCAGCCACACTCCTAACCACTCTGTGATCTTGATCTATTGATCTTATTGAGTAGTTGACTCATGTCATGTTTTTAGTCAGTTTATACTTAGGTGACGTGAAAATCAATCTCTTTTATTGAATAGCTGTTCTGATGATTAAAGTTGCTGTTTTGCTTGGTTGCAATTTGTTGCGGTTGTTGTTGTTCGTTGTTTGTTGTGTTTTTTGTTTTTGTTGTTGTTGGGTGGTTGTTGTGTTTGGGTTGTTGTTGTTGTTGTTGGTGTTGTGTTTGTGTTCGTTGTTTAGTTGCTTGTTGTGATGTTGTTTTGGGTGCATATGATTGATTTTGGAAGGTGATGTTTTATGTTTGTTTTGTGTGTTGTTTAGTTGTTGTTTGGGTTGTTGTTGTTGTTGTTGTTGTTGGCTTGTTTGATGGTTGTTGGTATTGTTGGTTGTTGTTGTTGTGCTGATGTTGTTGTTATGCTGATGTTGTTTGTTTGTGTTGTTTGTGGATATAAGGATTTTATTACATATTTGGACATCTGTATTGTACTGTTTTGATTGATATTTACATTCGGGTCCTTGATTGTTTGTTGTTGTTGTTGTTGTTTTGTTGTTGTTGTTGTTGTTGCGTGTTGCTTAATAGATGCTACGTCAGCGTTGACGAACTTTTTTTTACAATAAAAGACTATATCAACACTTTTTGCAACGAGTCCGATGATCTAGATTATGGTTAATTTTACATTAGCATTGTAGTTGAAACTAGACAAAAATTATATCTCAACTACCTAACTGACAATATCCAACATACATTAACGAGTTAACTACAATTAAAAGTTCAATTACCACAAAGTCAGCATAGAATCTCAATCTTTACGTATACTAACAGACAAGCCGCTCAAATATTTATATACTTACTTATATATTTTATTATTATTTATTAACTTATGTATTTATTATCTGTATATATTGGTTATATTATTATTATTATTATCATGTATTATTCATAGAATTTATTATTTATTATTATTATTATTTTTCGATTATTATTTATTGATTATTATTATTATTATTAATTATTTATTTATTATTATTAGTAATATTATTATTATTGGCATTGATTTATTTATTAATTGTTATTATTATCGGTAACTATATTATTGTATATGAACATAACAGAAACCTAACATACACACACAGCAACACACAGCACACAACCGCACTACACCACACCCACAACTCATCTCCTACACCACATCACACCAAACCGCACCACACGAGACACACCCACACAATAATTATAGAGACTACTTACTTAATAATAGATACACTTTACTGATCACATGACTGTTATTCTCTATGAAGTCAATCAGATGTGTACATTTTTCTGTAAATTTCTTGAAAATCGGGAAACTATCACATAATTTAATAATAATAACATATTCGTTTTGTTAATAGTATTGTTTTTGTTTTAAATTCTTATTAATATATTTTGTATAAAAGTTTGTTTTTTATTTATTTATTTTTGAGCCCTGAAACTCTAATGGAAATCATTTACCCAAAAACGGGGCGCTTCAAGCCAACACCACAAGTTGTTTGTCCTAGAAAGGTTTAAAAAATAATGATAGACTGATTTTCTTGATGGGTCAGTCGATTTATCGATGTATTTTTTACACCAAATCGACGTTTAAATCGTATTTTCAAACTACAGATCTGAAAATAGTAATCGAAAGAAAATTATTTATAACATTCGTTCGGAGTATTCACCGTAAGTGACAGTGCCATATTGGCATGAACCGGAGCCTGGAATATATATATAAGTAAATATATAAGTATATGATAGTATATGATACTTTTTTTTTATATTGATATATAATATATATATATATTATATATATCGTATATTATATATTATATTATATATATATATATATTGTAGTTAAGATTTAATTTTTTTTTCCAGTTTCCAAGTTTCAGGGAAACCATTTTTCCTAGTTTCAGGGAAACCAATCACCATTTTCAAAGTTAGTTTCAAGGTTCCTGGAATCCTTCAGATTCCACTAGCGGCATCCAATATGCAACTGTCCTAACGGCGATATATCGAACGACTGTTATTAATAATTTTCTTTCGAATTATATTTTTTCAGTCCCCAGAGACTTAGAAAGAGACGATTAATAGCCGCTCTAGGGTAAAAAACATCGATTAATATCAATGTGAGAGATCGATCTAGTTCGATTATTTTAAACTTTCAGGGACAAAAACTCCTTTAGCTAGGATTTGGGTAAAACCTTTGAGTTCAGGCTCAAAATAGAATAAATAAATAACGTTACAAGAATATAATTATAGGATGAGAAGAGTATCTATTTCTGACCAATATTGAAAAAAAGAAGTTTTATATTAAAGATGTGAAAAATATCTGGATCTTCAAACGACGCTTAGAAAACGGCTTCTAAACAAAGAAATACGATCACGGGATATAAAGTTAGTAAGATATTGATGGCTAAATGTATGTAAGTGAAGTCTCTATAATTATTGGTGTGTGGTGTGTGCGTGTGTATGTGATGTGTGGGTGTGTGTGTGTGGTGCGTGTGTGGTATTGTTTAGATTTTTGTATGTTATATACAATATATATGTATGTATTTAATAGTAAATATATTATATTAATAATAATCGATAATAATAATATAATAATAATAATAATAATAATAAATAATAATAATAATAATAATAATATATATAACTAAGAATAATAAAAATAATAATAATATAGATTAATATAATAATAATAAATAGATATAATAATAATATTTAATAATATAATAATGGAATAATAATAATTTATAATATAATAATACATAATAATCTAAACCAATAATATATAATATAATATTTTGAGTGGTTTGTTGTGTGAGTATAGTAAAGATTGAGGTTGCTATGCTGACTTCTGCTGGAAGTTGAAACTTTAATTTTAGTGCTACTTGTTTAATTAAGTAGTTGTATGTCAGTTGCTAGGTTGAGATTATAATGTCTTTGTGTTAGTTTTTCCTCCAATATCCGGTCTAACCATGTAAAACTCTAACATTTAACTCTTTCTAGATAGCATGTTGAAAAAGTGTTGTATATTTTCATTTAACTTGAAGTTGCTTTTCAATTTAAGCAAGAAACAGAATCGACACAAAACAACAACAACAACAACAAACAACAAAACAACAAAAAAAACACAACAAATACAACCACAACATTTCCAACAACAACAACAACATTTCAACAACAACAACCATAACAGCAACTGCAACAACAGCAACAAGAAACACAACACAACACAACAACAACAAGCAACAAGCAACAACCAACAGACAACAACAACAGAAACACAACAACATCACAACAACAAATTTTCAACACAAAAAATCAACAGCTGCAACAACAGCAACAACAAACGACAAACAACAAACAACGAACAAAACAACACAACCAACAACAACTGACTAACCACCGCTAACTTAAAACAAAACAACATACAACAGCAACAACTGCAACAATTGCAATCACAATACGCAACATTTCAACACAGCGCTACGTAAATCCGAAGAAGTTTAGGTGTTAATGTTATGTTATACAAATATATGACTTGAACAATTGATCAATAGATCATAGATCAATGATCACAGATGGGTAGGAGGGTGGCTCGGATGGTACTTTGATAGAATTTACTGATTTAAATAATATTGGAATGAAATTGCCAATTTTAAGTTATAAAACATAAAAGAATATTTTTTTTTAGTAAAACAAATGGTTAAAGAAACAAAACGAAAAGTTTTGTGTGTTATATTTATAGATTGATCGACTTGAATCAAGTAGAGTTAATTAGGAGTCAATTAGAATCATGGATGGGGTGGAGGGTATGTAGGGCAGTTTGATTTACTGATTTTACTGATTATACTATATTATGTCCATTTTTAGGGGTTGCTAAAAATGCAAATTGTTTTAAGTTATTTTCAAAAAAAGGATAATTTTTTTTGAGTAATGAAAGAACAAAAATAATTAAACCTTTATGATCCAAGCTATATGCAAGGTCACTACATTTCATTAGTTGAATTAATCAATTAGATCATGGCGATGGGGGTAGGAGGGTAGCTTGAAGGTATTTTGATTTACTGAATTCACTGTTTACTGCTTTGCTTTTTACTAATGCGAATTTTTTTTTAAAATTTATAACTAAAGAGGAAAGCAAATTAAATTTGTAAAAACAAACAATGTTTAAACAAAAAGACAAAATAGAATAAAAAGTTTTGGTGTTAGTACACTATCAAATACTGACTTGAATCAATTAGATCAATAGACCAATGGAGTATAGTAGTCATGGAGGTAGGAGTGTGGTGGATATTTTGATTTGACTGGATTTACTGGAGGTTGAGGCGTCGATTTTAATAGGTCTGTAAATGCAAATTTTTTAGTTTATACACATAAAAAGAATAAGTTTTTAGCGAAAACAAAAAATGTTAAAAGAAAAAACAAAAATAAATAGTTTTTGTGTTATCTTATTACAAAATATAATTGATCAATAATATAGAACAAAGATCAATGAGATATAGAGATAGGATCATGGGAAGGGTAGGAGTGTGGTTGGATATAGTTGTATTTACTGATTTGTGTGTTAAAATGGCGTAATTTTTTAAAGTTATAAACATAAGAATAATTTTTTAGTAAACAAATGTTTAAGAAACAAAACAAAATTAAAGTAAAGTTTGTGCTATATTATACAAAATCATGGAAAGCCATATGAAATAATGATCAATAGATCAATAGAAGTATTGATTTACTGATTCTCTATTACTGCTTTAAGGTGTTGTAAACAATCAAATTTTCAAAGTATAAACTAAAATGAGTCACTTTTTGAAAGAAGACATCTTTTACACCACTATACCAAAAATAATAAAGTTTTTTGTGTTATTAATAGCTAAATATGACTTGAGATCATAGATTCATAGACCAAGTTCAATAGATTCAATGGAATGGCAGGGTAGGAGCTGTGTTTGGGATTATAGTTTGATTTACTGATTTACTGTTTAGGGTATGTTAAAAATGGTAAATTTTTTTAAGCTACAACATGCTCTCAATAAATGTTTTTTAGTAGAACAAAATTTTTTAAAAGAAACAAAACGAAAATAATATAAAGTTTTGTGTTATGTTTACTACATCTGACTTTGCAATCGAGAAGAGATTGCAATGAGACTTAGAATAACAGCAATAGTAAAATAGAATTCAAGTAGATCATGGGAGAGCGGTTAGGAAGTGTGGTTGGAATGAATAGTCTCATCTACTTGATTTAAGTGAAAATGAACTTCGGGATTTGCTTGACGGAATCTTTGATAGAACTAAAGTTAAACTTTCAGCATTAAAAATAATGTTGATAGGAAGAGCTCATATGGTATATACTTTGATAAGTTCCTGTAAAATGTTACTTGAATCCATATTGATCAGTAGATCGATAGATCATGAAGGGTAGGGAGTGGTTGGCTGGAAAGGTAGTTTTGATTTATGCTGATTTATCTGATTTTACTGCTTTTAGGGTATAGTAAAAGATGCATTTTCTTAGTTATAAATACCTCTAAGAAAGGAAAATTTTATAAAATTTATTTTTTTTTTGTTTTTTAGTAAAAGAAACAAAAAAAAAAATGTTTGTTGTTGATAAATATAAAAAATAAGAAACAAAGAAAATAAATTTGTTGAAAATAACAGCAGTACTAAAAGACATGTGAAGAATATATAGTAAAAGTTTTATTTTATATTTGTTATACTCGATATGTGACTTGAATAAATAGATCAAATAGATTAATAAGAAGCATTAGATTGAATAGAAATCATGGGAGGCGGTGGAAGGTGTCTGCATGGCAGTCTTGGTTTTTTTGATTTACTGTTCCAGTGTTAACTGATTACCTGATTTACTGATTCTACTGGCTTTACTGATTTAACCTGCTTTACTGATTTGTACTGCTTAAGGTATGTAAAAATAAGGCAAATTTTTTTAAGTTATAGACATACAAAGAATAATTTTTTAGTATATAGAAATAAAACAAAATAATACAAACTTTGACTGTAATGTATTACAAAATAGAGGTGAGTCAATAGACTCAGGGTAGATCATAGATCATATAGGGATGGAGTGGAGTGAGGGTTGATTTGATTTACTGATGTTACTGATTTACTGTTAATTTCACTGATTTACTGATTTATCTGATTTACTGCTTTACTGACTTTACTGATTTACTGATTTAGCTAGTATGTAAAACATGTAAAGATGCTAAATTTTTACAGTTTTTAAAATATAAAGAGTATAATTTTTTATATAATCAAATGTTTTTTAAACAAATAAAATATAGAATGTAAAAAAAAATTTAAATTTTTAAAACAAAAATTTAAAACATAAAGGATAAAATTTATAAAACTATAAAATGAAACTTATAATAAAATAGCAAACAATATAGTCCTATACTTCCGATTATATAATAAGAAAATGGAGATTTTGAAAATATGAAATGTAGCTTCACATTTAGATAAGACGGTGTTATCTTTGTAAGATGGCAATGCAAATTGGATAGACAGAACCAGTTATGTGAGACAGTCAAATGATATTGTATATTAACGAATGTTTTAACTAAGATATCGCAAGCGGTGCCAGCACAGGTTGTGAGTACCTGATCACTGATTCCTTCTCTTCTACTCCTCCTTCCTATGTTCTTTTCCACTTGCCCTTTCTCATATCTTCTTCTTTCTTTCTTCTGTCCTTTGGCATTCCATGCATTCTTCTTTTTTTCAGGAGGGACACCTCGCGTGGTGACTCCGAAATCCGAACTTGACTCCAATCCGAGCTCGACTCTGGCTCCTCTACCAAGCCTCCCAGTCTTCTGTGAATATTTAAACCCTTCTAGAACGCAAAAAAATGGGGGGTTAAAGCGCCCTTTTGGGGTAAAACGTTGAGTTCAGGCTAGAACCTCGTGAAGTCGGTTTCCAGACCTAATCAGTCTCACGGACCTGAAAAACTTCGCTAACTTTGACGTAATCAAGACGTCAAATCTAATGAAAGATGGAATCTTCCAAGTCTAGTTTGCCGACTATGTCTGGAATTGGTCGACAAAATCTCCGAAAATGGGTTCAGTCTTTGCCTTGACGTGCAAGCAGCCAGTGGGAAAAATCCCAAAATCCTTCGGAGTTGTGGATCTTCGAAAATGGACAAAACGCTAAAATATGCTAAAAAAAAGTAGCTAAAATGAAAAAGTGCAATAATGCTAAAAGGCAAATTAACGTGATTAGAGATTAGTTTGCCAAGATTTAGCGGACAAATTGCAAAAGCTGAAGAAAAGTAGCAAAATTTGCCTTAGAAAATGTAATATTTTTAGTGAAAAAGTAAACGAGAAAAATGCAGCTTGGGTCAAGAAAATTGATGGAAATCATTGAACCGTGCCAGATACTCTACAACGAAACTAAGATGAACATGGAGCAGACCTAGGATCGCATTGTAGTCTCAATAATGTATAAGTCTGTGGAACGAATGGAAAAATCAGGAATTGAACAAAGCTATCAGATTACCGTATAAATCATCCTTTCTAAGCTCAGTGATACTTTATCAAAGCCATGAATCTCACAATACATTAATTATTGAACTGTACTAAAGTGATATTTCTAATCATTCCTATCTCACTATGTTGTGAGATTTCAATAATAGCCATCCTCTTCACAGCTAACCTCATTTAGGTTCGTGTCTGCATTGTGGATTAACTTTCAATGAATAAGTTACAATTGAAATTACTGATACTTCAGATAAGATCCTTCATATTATTCTTTTTTTGCAGATTAAACAAATCGACTACAAAGTCAGCCCGAGTTCTTCTTCCAAACTCCACCTCTGTCTAAAAGAGTCTTCAAGATCTTTGCCATGGGACTCTCCCTTAGTGTACTATATCCCATTTTTCAGGTATTATCAATCTTCGTGGATCTGGCCCTGAAAAGTATCACTGAGTAGAAGGAGTTCTCGTAATCTGAGTAATCTGAGCTTTCTTAAATTCCTATTTTCCATCTTATTTATCGTACTAATTTGTTAGACTCTGTCTATTGCCTCTATTCATCTCATTATCCATTTCGAATGGTATTTATCTTTACTTTTTTCAGCAATCTCTTTCTTTGTCAAAAGCCTTTTTCAATTTTGCTATCTATGCTCTATCATCTAATCAACTTTAAAAGTCCATTGTATGCCATAGTGCCAAGTCTTCCACCGTTTTTCTTCGCCTTCTGCCTTCATTTCATTTCAAAGTATGTTGTTAATTTTAAGATCACTTCTATTTTTTGCCTTATCTGAATATTGATTTCATCATATTTATTTTAAACTTGTATACGCTAACCAATTGCATTAAATGAAACATGAATCGCTTCAGATCTCTACCCAACCTAGAACTTGGCAGTGGGGGTGTTAACCTTAAGTCTATTATGCTCACTAGTTATCTTCTCACTTAAGTATAATTAACTGTGTCTTACTCAATTGAATTTTGTAACTTATCTATATTACTTTGTTTTTGTGAAGTCACATTATTGGATTCCCATATAACAAATAGCTTGGGAGTGCCAAACTTTTTTACCAAGTACCCGTGTTCCCTAATACCGTAGACTTCATGATAGTATTGGTTATGTTGCACGGCTCTTTAGCTCAATATGTATTCATATATCCTGTTTACGGCTAGCCGCCACTAAAGGTGTGGGCCTTCTACATTTATATGAGATGCCAAGGCTTCGAGAGAGAGCATGTTTTTCTCCCGCAGAATAAAAATGTAAGATTATGTTTTTATTTTTTTTTTCTATATAATGCCCCCTCACTCCTCACCAGCCGTCCTTAGGGTATTTCATATTTTTGTCCGCCAATAATGATAGCGCGCGAGAGCGATTGGTCCGTTGGTTATATGGTTATTATAAAGAATCATTGTAGATTGCTTTTCTCAATTTTGTTAAAATTCTAAGACCACATTCCCCTTATTCTGTAGGTAATGTCTGCCTAGGTACATATATTAGCCAGCTGTCATATCAGTTCTACACTTCATTTCTGCATAAGATCAGGCCGCATCATCAGCAAAGAATAGACTGTTTTTCTGTAATTCTTTAATGGAACCCATTTATATCTTTCTTTCTCCAATTCCATTAATAATTTGTAAAGTTAACAATTTGAATAATGTAAGTAGAATCCGTCTGAGCTACACCTCTTTGCTTATTCCACTTCTGTTTCCTTCTGCATTTTCTATTTCACTTCCCAACTAATGTAGGTTTTGTCGTCTGGAGTACTTGTGCAAATGGCGTCATTATTATTTTCATGGTGAACCTGTACTCTTTTAAACTCTTATCAAGTGATTAATCCCACTTGAGTCAAAAGCTTTTTGAAGAGAGAGAGAAATACAATTTCAAATTGGGTAAGGTTCTTTCTCTATGAAATTTCTTCCCCAAGTATTGGCAAAAAAAAGTTAAAATATTATCCATAATTATGCACCTTCTGTAAACCCTGATTGATTTTTCCTTTCAATTTCATCACATATTTTAATGTGTCTATCCATTTCATTTTAATAATTAATGTCATGAAGTGTTGTAGGAATTGTATCAGTTTAAATATGCGAATATGGCCCTAAATCTTTTTACAGTTGATTCCCTTTTTTTCTAATCAAATACTTGTTAATACTGATGATTTCCATGATGTCGGTTTATGTTTCTTTGTTAGTTCTTTGTTGTAACAATTTGTGAGAACCTGAATACATTGTTTAACTATCTGATCTAATTTAAGACCTTAATATAAGTTCTGGCTTTAAGACCATGCTGGCCTGTGGCTTTCCGTTCTCATTTAGCTTTGTAAGCACCATTCTGAGCTGTTATCATGGTGTATGAAACCTGGTTTTGTTCATGTGTAAGGAGTCTTCGTTTTTACCGCTGTTATTGCCATGTCCATATGTTCTCTCAATTAGTTAAACGGAATAACCTCTCTTGGATGTACTCCACTTTGTAAATCCCCGTTGAGCTACTTTTGTTCGTTTAAGTTTTTCATATATTCTTCCTCTTCTGCGAAGGTTATCGTCCCATTGCCTAGTAAATTTCGGTTTCTCCATGTTATGCAGTATATGGTTTTCTGATTCTAGCGCCTTGAGGGTGTTGTCTAGGTCTCGGGTGCCTCCCACCATAAGAATCCACACACTCTTTTCCTATAAGGTATTAATGTCTTACCCATTTCGTCACTCAGATCCATTGTTCATAATTGGAGAGTTGGAGTTTCGTGCCTTTCATGGTTCTTATCTACTCCCCCTTAAGTTCTTATATATTCTCCCATAATTTGTTGTTATTAGTTATCAAGATTTATTCATCTGTAATGTTTTCTCATATGGTGTTCATTTCTTGTGTAATAAGTCTTGTGCTACTTTTGTTTTTTAGTTTGGGTTTCTTTATATCCTGTCTCCCAGATGCACTATTTTGGCATAGCTTCTCTGCCTCATTTCTTCTTCTATACTCCCTTATTCATACTTTTCCTCTTACTCTCTCCTTTTTTGTTATCCGCTTTCTTATTGTGCTCGGTCATCCAGGTCTTTATACTTAATCTGATTTTTTCCGTTTTTTTCATTTTTAATAAGGTATCATCGGCTGCCTGTTAATGTCATTTATTTTTGTTTCACATCTTCTTTTCCTAAAATAGTATTCCCACCCTCCCTTCATTATTGCATTTTATATTCTCGTACGGTGTTGTCTCATATATTTTGTCATCAGTTCATGGTTCTGTACTATTACATATTTGATTATTGCATCATCTCCCTTTTGTTTTAATAGTCTGGACCCTTTTCTTTTACTGGTATTCCTGAAGGTATATTACTGTAATTAGATTCATGGTCTGCATAGATCAAAATACTTCTTTGGTTTTCCAAATTCTCAATGTTCATTTTGAAATAATACAAACATGGTTTATCATATCATATTACACAGCAGCAAAATCTAATGAAAATCGCTTCTACTCTAGATGTCTCACCTCCACTCGCTCTGCCATGTAGTAAGAGCCACACACTGATTCAGTTGGAATTCTAAGGAAGTGTTTCAATGTTACTTCAAAACATACTCTAGAGGCGTATCCAACTCTCGTAGAAAAACGCATGATTCCCCCTGGTTACAACGCTATCGTTAGAGTTCTTCCCAACGATAAACTTCCGATGGCTGAAAAGTGCGCCATGCTTGAAATGCGAGCCCGAGGATCATTGAAATTAAATAATTTTTACTCTGCATAGATTAATGTATCTCAGTTCTTTCGGACAACTCCCTTTTGCAAGCTTAATTATTGCTTCTTGAGGCGTCATTCATGTTGTTTAGCTATCCTGATTTGCCAGCAAGTTATTATCCTTGGAATACAATTATTAATGAGATGTCCTGTATTGGAGAGCAAGTGCGGCGCACTTGCAGTTTGAACCCCTTGAAGTTAAAGGAGATATATTATGCTTATTCATCATTTTCTCAGCTTCTAATATTGCTTTATTTCTTTATGTATTATACACCCCAATTTAACCCTTCCCTTTCTTTATGCCTCCTTTCTATACATAAAAAAATTTTGGATCAAGAGTCGGCATCACTCTAAGTGAGTGAATCTGTTGCCAAAGGGTGAGATTTGTTTTTCTACTAAAAGTACTAAGTTATCATTGTTCCTGTATTTGATTACATATAAAAACCCTCAAAAATCTCAAGGTTAATTTTGTTTTTTTGGTTCTGATAAGTCCTTGATTAATTCATATTAAATATCAGTTATCTGTGTACCATTTAGCACCATATCTGGTTTGTCATGGAATATATTGGCACGTTTCTTATTTAAACAAATTTCCACCATTCTTGCAAACTATTCAATCAAATACTTTTTATTTACACTATATTTCCCTGTTTAAATGGTAATACTGTCCGGTTCCCCCTTGTTGCTCTTACATTTGTTATTCTTTCGAGTATGATTTCATATCTACAGTCTGCGTTTTCTCTTTCTCTCTTCTTTTCCTTGTTATTTCCTTTGTCATTATTAGCATTGCTAGTAATTAAGCTTCCGATATTAACTATATCTTGATATTATCATAATTTTGCTCTTTTTAAGGACATCCCATTTTTTTTGGTCAGCAAGTTTTTTCATTTCTACCTTAAATTACAGTATGGGTCCGTGGTCTGGGAAGTTACGGTTTTCGTCCAGCCCTCTTTTACGCTGTTCAACTAGATCTGCGAGGATAACTCTGTGTTTAACTCCGCACTGTCTCTGTGATATAGAATTTGATTCACGTGATGTGCTATCACGAAGTTTCTGAGTATCGTCCCTTTTAGTTTGTTCGTTCAAGAAGTTTCTCATCCTAGCTGGTAAGTTAATGTCTGCCTCAATTATCACTTGCTTGCTAGACTTATATATTGACCTGAAGTTATTTTTATTTCCCTCTCTCCGCTTTGTAATCCCGTTCAAATTTCTAAAGTTATCATTCCTGTTACAATGTTCGTCCCTTATATGCTCATTAATGTGCCTATCGGTCTGTTCTCATAGTGATAATTTTCCTTCTTTTCAGTCACTCATTTAATAGCATTTATCTTTTATGGGTTTGTTGCTCTGCTGAACGTAAGTTTATGTTATGGTTTTGTTCCGTGAACTACGTGGTGTTTTGCCTGCAATTTATTCCATTCGTTCAGCAGATGAGGCCTATCCAATAACTTCCACTCTGTGAGATTCCATAGAAGTTGAGTGGTTCACATCCTTCTTTTGTGGGTTTCGTTGTACCAGCATGCTGTGGCAGTTCCACGATGACGCACCATACTCGGCCGCGAATAGCATTTATGAATGGTTTCTTTTTTCATTAATACTTTTGTTGCACAGTTCTGGTGGTTTCGCGTGGAACCATGCTTTTTGGCCATTGCCGCATTTGATGCCTGCGGTTCCCGTTCCTGAGCCCTATTTGTTATGGTTGGCCATTATTGTCCGCCCTAAGGCACTTCGCATTATATCTTCTTTTGCCTAGCGGACCCAAATAACAGTGACTGATCTGTTTTTGTTTTTTATTTCTTTATTTAGGTTTATCGGCTTTTTGAATTGTTAAAGTATATATGTGAATGTATTTCAAACCAGATACATTTAACTTTATTTCACAATTTTATTCATACGAACAATAGCGGATGACTGCGTTATACTACACCCGTTATATTAATTAGTATAACACGTGTTAATTGATGAAATTTCTAAATTCTTTGTTACGGTATAAATTTTGTTAGATATATTTGTCGATACTATTCTTTATTGCTTCTCTTTATATTCTTATATCGTTTATTCAGGGTATGAATAATGGGATATTTAAGATTTTATATTACACAAATTATGAGTCCTAACCTTTAATAACGCATAATGGTACCCTACCAATATGACACCTCTTGTTGGTGGACACAAATAATTTTTTTTTTTTAATACTAAACCTATATTTATTTATGCTAATGATCGTAAATGAATATTTAGAGTATGTGGTATTTTTTAATTGTAAGATGAATTGAAACCCAGACGTCCGAGCATTTCGTCTATATGTAAAAACGGGATCCGAACTACGAAAGTAATCTATTCTCTGTTACTCAGTGATAGTTTGGGCTGGAATTATAAATAACATAGATACGTATAATAAGATTATAATAAGTATGTATATAAATATAACTCATATCAAGGAGATTCAAATATAACCAAGAAAAGCCATTGGGAGATTAAAAATCACACGCTTATTGATTATGAATCTATTGGAGAGATTCATTAGAAAGTAATATAAATTATTATTTTTATTATATGCTACATATAGCTCATATATATTCATTCTATATTTATATACATATTCGCATATAACAGATTTATATAATCTTTACCTTTATTCCAACAGTATCTATCACACCTCAGTATTCAAAATGACAAACTAGGGCTGATGTCGTTAAGGTGTGAGAGTGGGGTCTTTTCTCTTAAATAATAGCCCACTGTTTAAATCCTATGTTATTGTAACTTTAGCAGCTACTTTTTTTTCCTTTTAAGCCACAATTTGAACGTGTCATTATAACTTCCTTTTAATTACTCCGATAATTATTAAATACTCCACATGGTTCTCACACCCCAAACAGTAAAATAATTAGATATACAATATTAACAACAATAATATAAGAAGTTCCAAATATTCTAAGTATTTCGTTGACTCAATAAGTTACCAATATAATATTTTTATTAGTATAATTATATTTTTCAAAAGTATTATCGATATATTATAATTTTTTTTATTCAAAATTATTTAATAATTAGACAAGAAAAACAGAATAAATCTCATAAAATTATATATAAAATTAATAAAGAAATAAGTTAAGTAAATATATATCTAAGGCTATAGTTGAGTATAATATACTAAACTAAAGTCAGCAAAATTATGGATGTAAGTCCCCATTTAAAAAAGTAAAGACCAACTGGCAACTACATGGATGAGAGAAGCACATAAAGCGCTACCAAAAATTAGAGAAAATGAAAAAGTAGAAGAAAAAGAAAAATGAAACCATAAGTAAACCAAAATCAAAAATAAAGTTACAATTGATTAATAAATAAAGAAATAAGAACTTATAAATAAATACAATTTGTTGTATAGTCACCAATTCGTGCGAATTTCCATTTTTACAATAACTCTACCTGCGACTGAATTAAAATATATATTATGATGATCATCTTAGGGTTCAATTTCTATTAAAATTATAATAGAAGATTATACAAACTTACAATTAATGAGATTAAAAGGATTACCTAAGTGGTCTTTCCTAAGATTCCTGTTTTTAAGTATTATAAAACAATTCTATAAAAAATTATAAAAATTAATAAAATAAATGGTTATTCTAATTCACAAACAGTCATATCATTTATTTGAGGTATCAAAGGACCTTAAATATAAAGACAATAAAAACATTGAAACAAAATATAATATCATTAATACAATTGTTGAAGATCTCAAGAATTAGCCAAGACTGAATATTTCATTATGAATAATTTCACTGCACTGCAACCTTTTGCACTTAATATTTTATCTTGGCCTTAATAAATTAATAGCACCTTTCTCATATTACCAGTGGCTTTTTCTTACATCGAACTACCACTCACTAATTCTTAAAAATCCATGAAATAGAATTATTTTACATTAACAATTTATTATTTATTTATTTTATTATTTCAGTAAATGTTAATTCTTATGTAATAGTTTAATGATATTAGTTAATCATTTTGATTAATTTCGCATATCTAGAAAGGGTAGATTTTTGGTTAATTTCGCATATCCAGAAAGGGTAGATTTTTGGTTAATTTTGCATATCTAGAAAGGGTATATTTTTGTTTAATTTCACATAACTAAAAAAAGAAAAGGTAGTTTTTGATTAATTTCACATACAATATGTCAGAAGAGTAGCATTTTGGTTAATTTCATATATACTATCAGAAAGATATAGCTTTTATAATTCACTATTTTAATTATTAAATAGTAATAGCTTTGTATTAATTATTGACATAATACACATTATTCTCTCTCAAAAGAGAGGAGAACAATATTTTATTTTTTAACGTAGATGTGTATGGTACGAAGATGACATGAATAATATTATATGATCCAGGAGAACTAGTTACACTAAATCACCTATTTAGAGACACATTTCCACTCTATCATGAAATTTCGACGCAATAATATTAGCAAAAATTCCTTCTTGTAAACTTCGTACACTCAGTTCACCAGTGGTCGTTTTTTGATTATTATGTCTTGCTTGGTATTAGTAGCTATATAGTATAGAGAAAATCGCAATCTTAGAATGTTTCAACTGAGTTCCAAAGGTTACGTTATAGTAATTTAAATACATTTTACTATCGTTAATTTCTTATAAATAGCGAGACATTAGTCACAGGAATCACTCGAGTTTATCTTAAATGTACTATTTTCGTTTACATTCGAAATGCAACATTTTTTCTGTTTGTTTTCAAGTGGTATCTACATATATGTTCTTATTTTGCTCTTCGTGCCAAACTGAGAAATGCTCTCTCCAATAACACAATTTAATGTCTATCGTTCTATAAAGTCACAGTCATATATCACGATAGTTAGTTGTTATAATTTGATCACTTAAGGTTCTATTTATACAATAATCCAGGAATACTAGAACACTATGTATTAAAACGAGACAAAAGCGCTATATACGAGACAACAGATTTACACACACAATCACACACTTACGAGTATCAAAGCTATCAGACTAGTACTTACATTCGAGCACATCATCCTATACTCACTCATAGATACTCCTGATTATCATTAGCTTCAGTAAATAGTTTTCACTTTATATTACTATCATTAGCTTCAGTAAATGAGTTTTCTCTTGTCGTTAAAACTTTAACTTTAATACACTTTATATAATATATATATATTATTTCTTTTCATTATCGAGATTAGAAAAATTCGAAGTTTTCGAAGTTAGTTTTGTAAGTTTTCCTTAGTTATATCAATATTATCCGGTAATTGGGATGAAATATTCAGAATAGGCAATGTGGTTATTTCTGAAAGAACATCTGTTTGGTACATTAGCGATACTAATACAATCATATATCTACAATTTAAGCTCATAGGTATTATTATTACATGTTAGTATATCTAGTCAATGGTATATCAATATCTGTATTATATATATATTAATATTAATAATATATATCATATTATAATTAATATATATATTATTATATATATATATATATATAATATATAATATATAATATATATATTATATATATATATAATATATATATATATATATATATATATAAATTATATATTTATTGGAACTAAAATATACACATATAAATTGGAATATAAATAATTTATAGCTAATATAGTTAATATATATATATATACATTCTATAATATAATATATTATTAAGGTAATATATATAATAATTTTAAATATTTACACTTCCTAAAAGTAAACATCCATTTTTAAATTTAATTCCTTATTTATGTACAAAAAAAAAATTCCTTAAATTGTGAATTAATTAAAAATTTGTATGGAATATTCAAAAACTCTCAATTAATCGCACTAAACAAGAAATTTTTAACACTGCATCAAAATATCACGATACACATACACACACATAAACACTATGACACTTATACATATCACTATGACATAAATTTTTTCAATATTTTCATTTCTGGATATTTAAAATTAATATTATTTAAATTAAGTATTACTATTTAAGTTATTAAATCGATTAATTATATATAAATTATTCATATGAATTACAATTTAAGTAAGGAAAAAATATGCGAAAACAAAAAACTATAATAAGCATTAATTTAATTATTATTATGTTTAATTAAAACATATTAATAGAATATATTAAATATATTTATCACACAGCAACAACAACAATAATCACATTATACATATCACATATACATTCATATATATATTTAGGTAAATTATACTAATTTATAATATATTTAAATATCATTAATATCTTAATAAATATTTTATCTTTATTATATTATAGACTCAAATACGCATAAATATATCAGTAAAATTAAGAGAAATTAAAATTTTGGAGGTTATTCATAAACATTCGTACATACAACAATACATATTTTACATACGCACAAATACGAACACATACACCACACTATAAACCAACACATTAAAAATCTATATAAATATGTTTAATAAGTTTAAATAATTATTTATGACGAGTAGTATATAAATATATAATATTAATATTTATATATAAGTTATATACTATTATGCTAGACCTAACTTATTATATACGGTTATTAAAATTCTTGATAAAAAACGCTACACTCAAATAACACATATATCACGTAACTATTAATATATATATATATAAGCTATAAATTTATAATATTATATTATTATTATTATATTATATATATTATATATATATATATATATATATATATATATATATATATATATAATATATTAAATATATATATATATATATATATATATATGTATAATTAATAATAATATATTATATTAATTATATATATATTTATTATTATAATATATATATAATATTATATATATATATACTTATATTAATATATATATAATATATATATTATATATATTTTATATATATATAT
>JABUQX010012511.1:47500-56945 GCA_015478945.1 Trachelipus rathkii
ATTTAAATATATTATAATGTACAATTAAAATATAATTACAATGCAAATTATTTTTGATAATCATTTATACTTATTATAATAATATTTTGAAAATAATAAAAATAATAATAATAATAATAATAATATTGGGTAAATAATTTTTATATAGTAATAAAAATTATACAATCAATATAATAATAATAATAATAAATAATAAAATAATAATAATAATAATAATAATTATTATTATAATAATAATAATAATAATAATAACGAATAATAATTTAATAATAATAAATAATAATAATAATAATAATAATAATAATAATAATAATAATAATAATAATAATAATAATAATAATAATAATAATAATAATAATAATAATAATAATAATCTTTAACAATTCCTGAATTTGTGGCATCCAACATGTTCCCAAGAATGTGAGGAATCCTCTGAATCCTTTGCGAGATCCAATAATTCAGTATATTTTTTTCCTGACATTCTTTTAGGATTCCTTCAGATGTCAAATTATGTTAAAGGGTTTCTATTGTTCTGGGCGATGACCCACCCATAGCAACGAATTTTGTATAATAGTAGTTAGTATAGTAATAATAAGAATAAATATAATGAGAAGAAAATGTAATAATAATAATAATTTAAATTTTCACAACCAAATAACAGTTTAATAATAATAATATAATAACAATAAAATAATTAATATAATAATCAATAATAATGATAATATAATTAATAATAATAATAATAATTAATATAAAATATAATAATAAATAATAATAATTTAATAATAATAATAATAATAATAATAATAATAATAATGGAACACTAATTATAATATTAGCAATACTACTACTACTACTACTACTACTACTACTACTACTACTACTACTACTACTACTACTACTAATAATAATAATAATAATATAATAATAATATAAATAATTATTAAAATTGTAAATATAATAAATAATAATAATAATAACAAATACTAATAAAAGTTAAATAATTAATACTAATAATAATAATAATAATAATAATAATAATAATAATAATAATAATAATAATAATAATAATAATAATAATAATAATAATAATAATAATAATAATAATAAAATAATAATAATAATAATAATAATAATAATAATAATAAAATAATAATAATAATAATAATAATAATAATAATAATAATAATAATAATGGCATTAAAGCAAAAAGAATTTCTAATAATGAAGTTTTTATTTTAATCTGAATATATTTTAATAATTATGTTTGAAAAAGGATTATGAATTGTAAAATTATTCCCTAAGACCCAAAGTATCTTAGGGAGTGAGTGTTAGAAAGAAAGAAAAAAAAGAAAGAGAACGAAAACAAGAGAGAGAGAGAGAGAGGAGAGAGAAGAGAGAGAGGAGAGGAGAGAGGACCGAACAGAAATAGAGAGAAAGCAGACAGGAATGATCCGAGAGAGAGAGAAAAAGATTGATGAAAATGGCGTACGAGAACCGAAGATTGATCGAGAAGATGAGAGAAGATGAGGAGAGAGAGGAGTAAATGACTTGGGAAGCAATGGCCAAATTTACACAAAAAGTAACAAAAAATTAAGAACCTTTAACTACGGAAATGTTCATTTCACATTTTTATTCAATATTTTTTACAGCCAATAATTAATGCTCATAATCTTTTAAATTGAAATGATAATAATATAATAATAAAATAATAATAATTAAATTAAATAATAATAAAATAATTATAATAATAATAGTATATAATTAATAATAATAATAATAATAATAATATAATAATAATGATAATAATAATAATATAATAATAATTAATAATAATAATAATAATAATAATAAATAATAATATAATAATATAATAATAATAATAATAAATAATTAATAATAAATAATTAATAATAATAATAATAATAATAATAATAATAATAATAATAATAATAATAATAATAATTTAATATTAATTATAAAATAATAATAAATAATATAATATAATAATAAAATAATAATATATAATAATAATAATAATAATAATAATAATATAATAATTAATAATAATAATTTAACACACTCCTAAAATAATATACTTAATGTCGACACAGAAATATTTTCTTTCATTTCTTTCCCCACTTTTTCTTAACAAAATAATGAATAAAATTATTTAATTTCTGTTCAAATTATTTGTAATTTTTTTAACGGTGAAATTATAATAGGAGAATTAAATAATGTATTTGTTAAGTAAAAACTAAGCAATTATACTTATTATATATATTAATATATATATAGTTATTATAAATAATATATATATTATAATAATATATATATATATATAATATATATATATATATTATATATATATATATGTAAAAGTAAAACTAAGTATTATAGCATATATATATAATATATATATATATATATATATATAGTTCATATACGACTGCAATGTGGGCCCTCATCGTTAAAATAGGCACTTGCGTCTATTAGAGATTGACTAGCTAGATCCCCGGCTCTCAATTCACTCTATCGGTCCTCCTATTATCACCGGGCTTACTAAGATATTTCACATTCGATTCACGACTTGACTTACGAGCATCCCACGTAACCATCGGTCGAGGCGTGTTATAAGATCACACCGTCACATCAACGAGAAAATAAATCAGCTATCCTGTTAGACCGAATGGCTTCGAAAAGCAATCTTGGCAACGTGTTCAGCTCTTCTTATTAGCAACTCCTAGATCCGACCCATTTAGAACCGCCTTACCACTTTCCGTGTAGCACTCTCAGTTATAGATTGACGGTCCTCGTCGCGATATCTGACTTGAAAGAGATCGATCTCACGATATTGTAATTCAACATTGAATTATAACTCGACACGAGATCATCCGAGCCTCTCCGGTGATTCCTCGGTATGAGATACTCAAGTATGTGAGCATACTTACCTCTACTATGACACTGCACTCTTATTAAAGCAAACCGCAAATACAGGAGAGGCAAGCAGAGCGTATCTAGCACCACATTAACGGAGTAATCAGTCAGATCGCCTAGCTACACGTCTATTAGATATAACATATAATATATATATATAGATTATATATATATATATATTTACTATATATATATATTATATATATATCTATATATATATATATATACTATATAGATATACATATATATATCATATTATATATATATATAATATATATATAGGGATTATAGTGCATCGCCGCTAAGCTATGAGAGCCCTACGCGCAAAATCAATCATGATGTATGCGAGGCCCTTACAATGTTCTCACGGCCTCCTGTAGCCAATATAACGAAGGCAGGCATTACCTTCTGACCCGCTGATGTAATCAGCTCCAACGACAATCGTCTCTCACCCCCTCCTGCAAATGTCGCCCTATATATGCTGGCTGGATTACCATGCTCCCGCGTAGCGGTATACTCCACGACGTAAGCTTCAGGACACCAGCCTTAATACACACCGTCATACTCGAGATGACTTAACTCACATCTCAAGCGATATCATTCCCTTGGCTCTGCGCACGGCACAACTTATATATATATATAGTTTATATATTATATATATATAAATATCGTAACGGGTGTGTTGCGCTTTATCTTATATATTATATAATATATAATATATATTATATATTTTCATATATATATATATACCTGAAGAATATATATAATATATATAGTATAACCTTAGATAATAGAAGTAGATAGTTAACTACCTAAATCGACTATATATATATATAGTATTTGTATAGATATTATATATAATGAGTATAGTATATATATATATTATATATATATATATATATATATTATAATATATATATTAATATATAATAGGATATTATAAGTATATATATATATATACTATATATAATATATATACCCCTATAGGACTGTGCCAGCATCAATATGCCCGCGACACTAAGGGATTTAGAGCTACTGACGACGCGCGTCGCGTTTATTCAAACCTTCATTAGAAAAGGCTTACTTGATAAACGTTTTAACTTCTAGAAAATGTAAGTTTTTCATTGCAGATTTCCTCAAACTTTCTTTTCATTACACAATTTATAAAATTGGGTTATACTTTACCACACTACTCGAATTTAATATTTCTATTTATATAAAATAGTCTTTGATTATTTAAATAATGTATAGATTTCTTGTATAAGTCATTTTACAGCACAAGTCTGGTCGACAAATTACTGCCATGGTATGTTGAAATTAGAGAATTCAAATAAATAATTTTTTCCAACCACAGCGCTAACCAATACTCGTAGTATTCTTAGGAATCGTGAAAATCTCGAGATGTAAGGTTGCTCCGCATTTCTAAGAATTCTAGTGTAAGTTTCCGAATCAGTCAACGTTGATCTTCTTTTTCAGATAATAGAGATAAACCAAAATCATCTAATCTTTCCATTCTACAGTTAGTAAATAGAACAATATCTGATAGTAAAACTGCACCAGAAATTTACAAAATTGCTGATTATTCTTGTAGAACTGTGTTCAACAAATTCAAAGGCTAGAAAGAAATTGTAGGGGAGATGAGAATGGTGTGGGGAGGGTTTGAGTAGATTGACTAAAACTCTTAGACTACGCTACGCTCCTATTCCAAAAGAACTGCATTAAGGGGGAAAAAAACCCACAAAAACAAGATTAATTTGTTTATTTTTGAAGTGAGGTGGAAAAAAATTTTGGTATATTATGATAGGGGGTTACTTCCTACAAGGAGATCGACACACATATAGCTGAGCAAGCAACTGTCTATTTAAAATATGATATAGGATGTTATGAGTGTTTTTCGAAAGTATGAGATTGTGTGGAAGAGGTATTATTAGTATGTCTAGGTGAGAAGGTATTAATGTAATATATAATATAAAGTACTGGTAATCAAAAGCTTATGTGGTACTCAATTAGTAAATTAACTTCAAATTAATTATATCTAGCGCATAGAGTCAAAAGTATTCACAAATAAATTGATACGAAAAAAGCCTTGTAAGAAGAGTCGGATCAAGCGTGAGAAGGGGATAAAAATCATTTAGTTGAGTCGCATGTTTTTCAAAACACGGAATTATTTTATCGGTCAACTAGGTAATCTGAGATAACTAAATATTGTATTGACTTTTAAAGATGCCTTTTAAATATAATTCTCTGATTTTAAAAATATTCCGAAAACTTATAAGGACAAACATTTTAAAGCATTAATAGATAGTTAGATAGATGTAGAGAACGGGAAACCCCGTTCCGTACAGGTTTGGAATATTATTATAATTAATACTTAATATATATATAATTATTAATTAATATATATATATATATATATATATATTATATATAATATATATATATATATTAAATATTATAACGTATCTTATATACATATTATATTATAAATATACTGATATATATTTATAGGTGTTTATATATTGCGATAATAATCGCAATATTATTATTATAGATCTTTTAAAATAAAGAACATAAGTGGGATAGGTAAAGAATTACTGCCTTCTCACGGGATTGAACCATCCGCGTATTGTATGCGAAAATTGTGGACAATATTGCTCGATTGCTTTACGATTGTGAAGCTCATCCCCAACCAGAATGACAGGCTGTGGAACACTAATTAGAATGAGTGTCGCTTGAAGTGAATTACACGAATTAAGATTTGCTTTTAAAACTGTTCTTAAATCAACTTTTCTGCGGTTAGAGGGGATTAGATATATCAGTCGATTAAAGCATCGTAGTGCATATTATGTCCTCATTTCGCCAAAAAACACTGCATATAAGGATTCGTTGGTTCAATCCCGGAGAAGGCATTAAATTCTTTACCCTTTCCACTTATGTTCTTTATTTAAGATATATATATATATTATATAGTATATATATAATATATATATATATATATATATATATTAATTAATATATATATATATATATGTATATACTATATAATATTAATATAATATATTCTATATATCTTTATATATATTATTATATGTAATAAACTATATATTATATGACGAGAATTACATCCTTCCTATCTCCAACGTCAACCTTTTAGGTGTATAGCTAATATTAGGGTGGGCTCGAATTCTACCAGAAACCTTGAAATCCTAACCACCCATTCATCACAAATTATTCTCCAAACCACCTTTCCCTGAATACAGAATAAAATTCTATCACCACACCTCTCTCACCTTAAAGTATTAAAATTTCATAATGACATAATTTTTACACATTATTTCCCCCCTCCCTCCCATAGGTCATGGCTTACACAATTATAAAGACACAACCTTAACTATATCAACTATACCTACGAGTAACCGCCCAATAACAATTATTATCTAATTCCCCCTCCCCAAAAAATTATACCCCAATAGAAAGATAACACTGTCCAGAAGGCCAAAATTCGAATACCTCAGCCCGGTAGCAGAATCAGGTCACCAACCTCCAAAAACTCTTACAATATTAAATATAGATTCAAATACTAGATAATGTTACTCTCTCACCCCCACTTCTGACACCAAATGTCATCATTTCCCAGTGGAACACAATAGGGCAACCTCCTTCTGGGGTGCTTACGCTCTCGACTACCCCCGTGCCGATCTTTATCAGTCTTCCCTTTTTTACGATGCACTGTGGAAGCCGCACACAAAGAGCCGGTAGGCCGGAGTGTATCATTTCTGGAGAAGATGTTCTTGCCTTCAATAATTTATGAGGTTTGGCCAGGGAGCTAAGAGAAGTAAGGTATATATATATATTTATATATATAGTATTATATATATTATATATATTAATAATTTATAATATATATAGTATAATATATATATATATGTATAATATTATATAATAATATATATATATATTATATATATATATATTATATTTTAATATATATTATATATAGTATATATATATATATATATATATAATATTATATATATATATATAATATATTATATATTATATATTATATATAAAATAGCTAGTGAGCAAATATGGGGCGTAATTTATTTTATGGATCAGCTTATCCTTGGATCGTTTTTATCCATCATTGTTTCTTTTTTTTTTTTTGTCAATCATAGATAATATAAGTAATATAATAATTAAAAGTTTGGGGGTAAGAATTAAATTTTAATGAATTAAAAATGTTAGAGAAAATCGAGTGAGAAGAGAGAGAGAGAGAAGGAGAGAGAGAGAAGAGAGAGATAGAGAGAGAGATTAGAGACGAGACATGAGAGAGATAACTGAAGAGATAGAGAGAGAGAGCATACACCACAATATACACTACACCTACACGTCAGTACAATATATATTAATATATATATATATTATAGAAGATATATATAATATATATAATATATATATTATATAAATATATAATATATATAATATATATATATATATAGTATTAAGTATAATATATTATATATATATATTATATGGTAACAAGCTATTGCTGGGTGAAATTTTATTTTTCGTTTGCATTCTTCGGAGTAGTAGGGATCCCCTTACCCAAAGTTGGCAATTGTCTAAAAAATGAGGATGTCAATATAGATAAGATGAGCTCAATAGTTGAATAATCGTATATAACCACATGGACTCATGTGAGGTCAAATGAGTATCCTGGAAATAAACTATCGGCGAATTTTTTCAAAAATAAATATTCGACTCATTACTTTTCCTTCATAAAAAGGAACACCATTCGCTCCCTTTGAAACCTGATTCTTGTTTTATTTTATAGGAAATGTTTTGTTGCCTTGAAGTTTCACTCTCACCCTCGTCTTCTACTCAGAGGACTAATCGAACGAGCTATGAGATTTTCAAGGGAAGAAGATAAGATTTTTTAAATGGCCACATGGCAGAAAGAATTATAGCCATCTAATTTTCTCATAAGTTTTATGATACTTAAATTATTATAATATGGGACCAAGGAAATTTGATTACCACAGAAAACTTCAAGATTTACATACAAGCAGTTTCTTAATTTTTCTGGGAGAGAGCGATAAGACGAATCAGACATTTATAAGATTGTGTATGCTAAGCATGAGTAAAACTATCACTCGTTATGGAAACGTGAGTGAAAAAAAAAATAATCAACCGGATATGCTAACTCTTAAGACAATTATGCAACATAAGGCTCAAAATCAAATAGAGTAAAACTTTCAATAGAGTATAACTAAACTTAGTAAAATGACGTCCATATTTGAAACGTTTTAGTACTATCAATTCAGGATTGCATAACACTGAGATTTGAACCATTTATACTGAAGATAGAACAAGCAGTTTTGTATTTATACGTCCTAATGAACGAGATAGCCAGGGGATTTCTCATCATTATATACTGACTTGAGTCATATAAAGGGGTTATAATAGTATATAGCTATATGAGTAATAGGACCATTAGTGAGATATATATAATATTCTCTCTCAGAGAAAAATAAGCAGATACATACATAAACGAAGAGTAAAAATGAGACTAGCATAGGCACTGATGATGGCCAGAGTGATTATGCCATAAAGTCAAAACGAAGAAATGTATGGGTGGACTTTCAGAGTTTTTACTATACAGTCTTATGGGCATAATTATTCTTTATTATCTTAATGTATATTTAGTACTACTTATTGTTTAGATAGTTTGACAGATTAACTTTAACTTTTATATTATTATACATATAATATAAATTTTTATTATTTTTTCTGTTCAAATTAGTTGACTTGATGCCATTATATGTGACTCTTATTTTTTTAGTATTTTGTATTTTTATTTTTAGGAAAGTATTATGATAGTGAATATATAAAATATAGTAATATAAGAGATAGAATGTGTTTAGAATACAGGAATAATATCGTTCACTACCCATCAGGCTACATCAGTAGAAGTAGAAAAGCCGACGCGAAGAAGATATTTATAATTGAGAGGAAAAGTTTCTCAGACACCAAGGAGTGATATAATGTAGTTAATGAAATATATATAATGAGGAAGTACTCTGCGATGAGGAAGTGATAAGAGGATGAATTATTAATTAGACTTGAGAAAAATGGTATTGTATAGATATAGTGTTGCTATGTGTACGATGTAGAGACGAAAGGTTCGTAAATAGATATCAGTTAACTGCAGAAGGCGTCCAGTCTAATGATCACCATCTTGAATTTTTAAATGTAAGTGAGAAGATTGTGTAATACGGACTCCGCATGACAGGTAAATTTCGAAGAAACGAAGGGACTGAGACTCTCAAATCAAAAAATAGATCAAGTAATTCCATAATTTAGAGGTAGCTTGATTGTGGCTCACATGGAATGAGAAAGTGCTTCAAATATTTAATTTAATTTTGAGTAAAGAAAATGTAGAAGTTTGATAGTCGGTAGCGGTTTTTGATTATACTGTGGGATGAAGATAAGAGTTGAGTAGAGT
>JABUQX010012512.1:5000-7500 GCA_015478945.1 Trachelipus rathkii
ATGGCATTGTAGGTGGTGGCGGAGGAGGTGGTTGTGGTGGTGATGTAGAAGGAAGAGATGCAGGAGGAGAGATAGGTGTAACAAAAGAAGGTTGTGGAGGAGCAGGAACCGGAATGGTGCGAGGGAACAAATCAAATCCTTAGTGTCAGAAGGATTTGCGTCTCAATAAGCAGGCTTGAGACGGTAGATAGAAACGACCTCTGTGCGGGAAGGGCGTTGAACCGTGAAGAGCTTCTCCTTCCTAAGTACAACCGGGAAAGGACCGTCGTATTTAGGTTGGAGAGAGGTGCGATGGGAATCATGCTTAACAAAGACATGAGTGCAAAAAAGAAAGATCCTTCGGAATGAAGGAGTGCACCTTGTGATGTCGTGTAGAAGTGGGTCTTCACGACTGGGCACAACGTCTCAAGCGGGTAAGATAGGATAGTGGCTCGGCTTAAGGAGGAGGAGAAGATTGTAAGAAGAATTCACAAAGCAAGCGAAGAGGGGAACCATAGACGAGCTCAGCAGCAGAGCACTGCAGATCCTCTTTGATTGCTGTGCGAATGCCAAGCATAATCAAAGAGAGGGCCTTATTCCAACTCTCCGGTAGCTGCTGTGTTGCAAGGGACACCTTGAGCTGGCGGTGAAACCTTTCTACAGTTCCGTTTGCTTCCAGGTGAAAGCTGGTGGTATGAAAATTTTCTAAACCAAAGAGACGTATCAAATCCCTCCATAGGAAAGATTCGAAGAGCCTACCTTGATCTGTAGTGACAGAGAGTGGAACTCCGAAATGTGAAATCCAGTGAGCCGTTAAAATCTTGTCTCTGAATTCTGCTGTAGCAACAGAGAGAGGAATGGCTTCGGTCTAACGTGTGAAACGATCAATACAAGTGAGGATGTACCGGTGACCGTCTGAAGGAGGAAGAGGACCGACAATGTCGATGTGAATTCTTTCGAAGCATTCACAAGGCTGCAAGAAGGTACCTAGAGGAGCTTTTGTGTGCCTCTGAACCTTGGAACGCTGACACGAAAGACATTCACGAGTCTACTTTTACACTCAGTATTCACGTTGAGCCACACAAAGCGAGCTGTAACAAGCTTTTGTGAAGCCTCAATGCCGGGGTGAGAAAGGGAATGAAGGTTGAGAAAAACTTTGCTGAAAGAGTAAGTTATGAAGGGGCGTGAATGTCATGTGGACATGTCACAGAGAAGATTCTTCTCTATGCCCGGCATGGAGATCCACTGAAGCCGAAGAGAAAAATCCTGTGGAAGAGCTGGGTCTTCGGAGGCCTTGCTGATTGTCATTGCTTCGTAATTGATGGTCGGTAGAGCAGTCAGAGAGTTAACATCGATGCGCGAGAGGGCATCAGCGCTGAGGTTGTCAACTCCAGAGATGTGCCGTGATCAGTTGTAAATTGCGAGACATACTGAAAAGGACGAGCTTCTCTGGGCGAATGTTCGTTCATGTCGAGATGCCATCGCAATGGTGATCGGCTAATGGTCAGTTAGAATGTGAAATTCGCGACCTTTCAGAAAGTACCGAAGGTGACGAATCACGAGGTAAACTGCAGAAGTTTCCTGCTGAAGGTGCTGTAGTGAGTTTCAGCAGGCTGCATCTTACGTGAAAAGATATGACAGCTGCATTTCTGAGACCGAACGGCATCCTGGTGAATTCAAACAGACCAAAAGGAGTGATGACAGCCGTCTTTGGAATATCCTCAGGAGCCACGGGGATCTGGTGATAGGAACAAACTAGATCAACCTTTGAGAAGATAGTGCTCCATCTAAGTGGGAAGTAAAGGATTGGATGTGGGGGACCGAATAGTGGTCTGGTGTGGTTGAGGCGTTCAAGGTCATAAAATCGGCACAGGATCTCCAGTTACCTGTGGTTCCTTTAGGGACCATGTGTAGAGGAGAAGACCAGCTACTTTTAGAAGGGTCCACTATCCCCAACACCAGCATATTCTCAAACTCGGTCTTCGCTGCTTTGACCTTCTCCGGGGGAAGACGTCGAGCACGGGCAAAAGTGAGAGCTCCCGTAGTCTCGATATGATGGAGAACTGAGTGGTGGGGAGGGGAAGTGGAAGAACCGGGATGTAAAAGTGTAGGAACCTTCTTCTTCAGTAGGGTTTACAAAGGAGAAACATCTGGTCGGGGGGAGGGGGCTACGGGGGAAATGCTTCCAAGGGCCGAAGGAGTGAGTCAACCAAAGAGATGGAACTGGGAGGGAATATCAGCGCCGAGAATGGGCTGTGTGACATCAGCCATGAAAAAGATCCACCTAAACTTTCTCCTGATGGAGATGTCCAATGAACATAAACGTTTTCCATAAATGGCTATAGGGGAGCCATTAGCTGTATGGAGCTTGCGATGAGGAAGAGGAGTGGCGGAGTCAATGTGGGGTCTCTTGGAAGGAGAGAGACCATAGCAGCACCTGTATCAACTAGGTAGGATCTCTTGGTGGTGCGATCGTACATCTTCAGGACGGATTGAAGCTGAGAACTTGAGAAGTGGGAGG
>JABUQX010012512.1:17500-29411 GCA_015478945.1 Trachelipus rathkii
GATTAATGCCCCAATTTTGGCTTTAATTGAGCCATTCCCCGTTTTTAATTCCTCTAAGTGCTATAAATCGATCTCCTTAATTTGAACCATTCTCCGTTTTTAATTCCTCTAAGTGCTTTTAATAAATCAATCTTATTCGTTTATATAATAAATTAATCTTTTTCGTTTATAAAAAAAAAAAAAAAAACCTGTACAAAAAACTTTAAATAATTTTTTTCATCTTAGTATCATATTTTTAAATTTTTAAATAAGCCATTCTCCGATCTTAAGTTCTCTAAGTGTTTTATAAATTAATCACTTTAATGAAGCCATTCTCCGTTTTTAATTCCTCTAAGTGTTTTTAATAAATCAATCTCTCTCGCTGATACCACTAATTACAAAAGGATAATAAGAAACACATCTAATACTTTAATGAACTAAAATATCCCATTACGCCAAGGGTTCTACAATTATTATTTAAACAATACACGTTCAAGTGGTTAATAACTATTTATATATAATATATATATTATATATATATAGTATATATATATATATATTATATATATATATATGATATATACTATATACTATATATATCATATATATATATATATATATATTATTATATATATATATATATAGTATATATATATATATAAACTAATCATTAAATATATATTAAATATATATATATAATATATATATATATATATATATATATATATATATATATATATATAATATATATATAAAAAATTAAATTATATAAAAAAATATATATTATATATATATATATATATAATATAATATTATATATATATATATATATATATATAGGGTAAATAAACTAAATATTAGCTAGACGTTTATTTCAATTCTTTATTTCTTTTTACTTTTTAGCTAATGCAGAGTAATGCTTCATTTTAAAACTAGTTAAATAATATTTCTTTTCAATTATCAGGTCATAGCACCAGTCGCCGTTGCACTGGATCACCAAGGGGAAACAGTGCTATCTGGGCTGCCTGATCCCCACCTTCATTGTGACCAAAAAAAAGCTGATTGACTTGAAGACCAATGACAATCTCCAGTTCTGCGACCCTCTGGTCAATACCCTCCTTTGACGCATAGACAAGAGGTTCTCCAGCACCTTTGAAGATGAGTACCTTCTGGCCACTGGCTTCTATCCAGTGTCGCCCTGATGTGGAATTGCGGGCTTTGAAGGAACAATGCAGAAAGGGCAGAGGTCAGGCCCTGATGGAGAAGAAGGTGGAAGAAGTTATTGTGGCGTATCTTCGCCGATATTTGTTGCGAGATATTCGTGCTTGCATTAGAGTAGTGAGAATGGATGTTGTCAGCGAGGTATGGCTGATGTCGGGTGTGGTGATGGTGAAAGATGTAGTGTGCTCGTTGATAGCTGCGTGTTGTTGTGGTGGAGTAGTGGCTCTATGTTTGTGGTTTCTGTTCTTGTGATATTGGATTGAGTTATCGGTATGAACTAACTCAGGGGGTTCACCGTCATCAAAGATCATTCAGAGTAAAGCTGCTTCTCATTCTAAATAAGTGGGTTGCAGCGAAATCGACAGACAGCATGTCAGACCTAGCTTTTAACAATGAGGAGGTACTCATTGATCTCTTTATAAGGTAGCAATACTGCAATGCCGTTAGCGCTGCGTGTAGCGATGTTCTCCTTGGAAAGATATCTAGAGCCAAGAGGATTCTCTGTAGATGAAAACTTTAATATGTTCATGTTTTATGAAGGGGAGTATACAAATACTGGGCAGAAGGCCAGAACGCTAGTATTCTATATTTTTATTTGATAATTGTAATTACAATTCTTTTGAGTTTCATTTCAAATCCTTTATTAACCTTTATATTTGGCTTTTTACATAGATTATAGAATCTATAACAACAGAGCATAAATTAGAAAATAAATATTATTATAAAAAAACACACTGAGCAAAGGGAAAAAAAATTAAATTTATTTAATAAGATATGCAAAGTTTTTACAGTTATATAAAGCAAGTACATTCTATATTTTCCTGGTACGTGTCGGTAAGAAAACGGAAATTTTATATTAATCTTAAAATAGGTGAAAAGAATGTAATAAATTTATTTTTACATTTTTTAAACAAAGTTTTTTTTTTTCTAAAATTTTATTTATAATAATTGAAATAGCTGAAATTTGGCATTTATCGATTTATCGGTTATCGCCTTATCGGCGATATTTTTTATCACGAGTTATCGAATATCGGTTACGATGATAAGGTTTTCGTTATCGACTTATCGGTTATCGCGATAACATTTTTTTCGTTATCGTGCCACCTATGTATATATTATATATATATAAGATTTATATATATTTATAATTTATATATATATATATATATTATATTTATTTATATATTATATATATATATATATATAAATCTATATATATATATATATATAATATATATATATTTATATATATATTATATCTATATATATATATTATATATTGTATTTATAAGATGTTGACTCCAGGAACGAAAATCAATAAAAAATGTAACGTAATTTCAATGATTTGAGGTTAAATACATTAGTAAATACTGGATTTTCAAATGTAATTTAATTAATATTAACACAAATTAAAAAGAAATTGACATATATTTTTTTGTGCTTCACACCTATAGTCTTATAAAATGAGTAGATTCGGCGTGCTTAGGCTATTTATTTTAGTTTAAATTTGATGAATGTAAGTAAAGTTTGTAGAGACGCTTGAAATAATAATTTGATATTTGAATATTTTTTATATATTTTATGTTTGAATCGGGGTGGGGCTTCGGCCGCGCCCTGCTATATCATCCCCCGTCCCGAGAGCGGGGTGCGCCGCTGCAAGCTGCGCGGTCGGGGGGAGTTTTTTTTTTAAATAAAATACCTCATAAAATTAATAATAATAATCGAAAAATCAAATAATAAAAATGAAAATTAGAAAAAAAATTAAATTCTAATAAATAATAAAAATATTCTATTGGACTTTAAAAAAAAATGGTAAAATAATAATAATATAATAATATAATAATAATATAATATATATAATACGTAATAATAATAATATAAAAATTTTGTTTTATTTCTAAACTAAAAATGCAAATAACGCTAATAAATAATAGAAATTGCAGTAATAAAGAAAAGGCCCGAAATTCGTTGTTTTTCTTATCGAAAATTTCCCCCGTATAAATGGAGTCAACATCTTATAAATGTCCTATATATATTTATATATATATATATATATATATATATATATATATATATATATATATATATATATATATATATATATATATATATATATATATATATATATATATATATATATATATTTTTATATATATATTATATATATATTATATAGTATATATATATTTATATTTTACAATTGTGTATCTATTGGTCTTACCTTGATTTGTTGTTGTTTTCAAAGATTTTTTGCTCTTTGATAGTTCTTGTAGCCCTAAGATAACTCAGCCGGAGGCTTTAGTCAATTAGCACTTACATTAAACTTAGTAGGTAAATTGATTAGTATAAGGCAAAGAGAATAGAGATAGGTTGATAGTTGAAATAGTTGAAAAGAAAAGACAAATTACCTCTTTTTCTTTACATTTTTGATTATTAATATGAATGAACACGAGCATACGCTAAGAACGTTTTATTGATAATGACGAACCTTTTTCTGATTTTTTTAGTGAATTCTGGATAATTATATCCAGTAGTGGCAAAGTACAAAATTCACTAAATAATATAAGATAATATAAGTTGAAGCATATATGAGTTTTTATATCCTACATCTAAATACGTACTAAAATAAAAATAAAATAGAAGAGATATATATATAAGTGAAAGGATATAATAGTTTTTATAAATTCATATCAAAAATGTTAATAAAACTGCCAAGGTAAATTGTATTTTTCAAATTCTCACTATTTCAATCTATCTCTATTCTCTTTATCTTCTACTAATCAATTTACCTACTAAATTTAGGTAAGTGCTATTAACTATAACTAGCCGGATATAAGAGTTACTTGGGTCTTATAAGAGCTATCAAAGAGCATCAATCTTTTTTGTTATTATAGTTATTTTTTCTATTCGTTTCCTCACATTTAATGTTTATAGTTTTCAATAGAGTAGGAATAATGAGTGATTGGACGGAAGTCGACTATGAACAGCTATTGTATAGGGTGAGTGCGCCGGGAAAAAAAGTTTCCCGAAAACCCCCTAAATTTTTTTCTTAAAAAACTGCCTGTTTGTGTTTTTTTTATTCCTTGGGGGGGGGGGGGGGGGGGGGGGGGTTGGGGGGGAAGACGTTGTATAGTGGTGAGTGTGTTGGGAAGCGACCGGTTGGGAGACCTAAGAAAAAGTGGATTGAGTCAGTAAAAAGTATCCGAAAGAATGGGATGTGAATTTAGCGCAAACGAGAAGAATGGTCCATAATAGGAGTAAGTGGAGTGGTTTTGTTAGGGGGTATGGAAGTGTTAGGGTATATATTGGCTGCGACAGGCTAGCACCTAACCTAATGGGGGCTTTATTTTCGACTTAGGTCATGTTTTTCTACTTAAATATTTTGCAGTTTCCGGTGTGTGTTTGCGCACCCTACCTCCAATCTGCGGAGGCTGATGATAATATACAAGTAATTTTTGTTCCTGTTTTCGGAACGCTTTTGAGTCGAACGCGCACATAGGCTAAATGCAAAATTTCGGAAACTGCTTTATAAGGATTTAAAAAATGATATATAAGTACAATTGTGAATCTAAATTAGCCTTACCTGAATTTGTTGTTTCAAAGATTTTTTTGCTCTTTGAATAAGATCTTGATATATAGTCCATAGATAACTCTGCCTTATGGTTTTCGTAATCTATCACTTAAAATCTTAGTTAGGGTAAATTTGATTGGTGAGAAGGTAAAGAGAATAGAGATAGGTTGATAGTGAAAATATTTGAAAAGAAATGAAGAAATTTACCTCTATACCCTTTTACATTTTGAATTTTAACTTTGATTACACAAACACGACTAAATAGTACGCTTTTTGAATTAGAAGTGAGTCCACAATTGTCGCAAGACAAATGTGATTTTTTAGTGAATTTAGTGAAAATGGATACCACATGTAGACAAAAATATAAATTCCGCTAAAACTAATAAATAAAAGATACTGTATATACCTAATAGTTTTTAAATCCTAAATTAAAATACTATATCCTAAAATAAAATACTAAAATGAGCAAAATAGAAGATATATATGTGAAAGTATATAATAGTTTTTATATCCTCCCACTGAAGAGTTGCAATGAAAACCATTGCAATTAAAAGAATTAAATTTTTTTACAAATCAGATAAATTCCTGCGAAGGAATTCTTGACACTTGACAGCAGCCTGTCTAAGAGGTCTTTCTTTGACTGAATTGAGCGGAGCAATTTGATTCTGTTGAGAGTCAAGTTGAGGTGAATTTATACCTGAAGTTGAAGGTTGTACATTTACAATAGCAGTATCACTATTACTTTGAATAACTGAATTTGAATTTGATTGATCAACTTGATCTGTATTTTCATTGTTTTGACCATCTGAATTGGAGAGATCACTGCTTGCCTCAGCATCAGTTTCTCCACTGGAGACAGAGTGGGTAATAGATAACTCCAATGGGTAGAGATGACAAATAAGAATAGTGACAGGTTTGTCCATCTCCCTTTTTTAATAACACACTCCTGATCTTATCGTCATCACCAACAATGACTTCCAGAACTCTACCCAAAAGCCAGAAGGGTCTAGGTTTGTTAGGTGTGTGAATCAGAACTATATCTCCAACCTTTATTCTGTTGGTCCACTCTGACTGATAGAGATTTCTACTTGTCTGGCGCAAATTTAATAGGTAAGACTCATACCATAATTTCCTGAAAGTCTCCAAAACTCTACCTTGAGCTTAGAGTTTTGAATGGTGTCTTGTTGTGCGGGAGGAAGTTTTTTCCGATATTGGGGTGGAAACTTCATTGAATATGAGGTTTGAATTGCCATAAGGCTTCAAAAAGGAATTTGGGGCAATAACTTCCAAATCATTATCTGATGACCTATAGGTTAAAGGTCTTGAATTGATAACATTGGTGATATTTGAAATACTTGTTAACAGTTGAAAGTAAGTTAAGGTTGCTTTACCTATAGTTTTATAGAGACATCCCTTAACTGTTCGTATCATTCTCTCCCAAACTGATTCCACCCAACTGGAATAGACTGGAATCTTGTAATGTTTGATGTTATTGATACGCATATGTTCGGAGAACATATTTGAAGACAAAGATTCTAACAATATATTTCCACCTTGTTTGAAATTCCTGGCATTATCTGAGTACAAATTGGATGGTATGCCATATATATTTGTGAAACGTTGGAATGAAAGTAAAAAGGATTCAGTGGACATATCTGGAAGGACATCAACATGAATAGCTCTGATATTAAGGCAGGTGAAAATTAATAGATACATTTTTTGAAATGCCTTATCATTAATATTTACACAGAGATGTCCTGTAGTCCACGCCAGTATGCTCAAAAGGACGCACAAAATTAACTCTATGATGAGGAAGAAGTCATTTTTGGATATTTAAAGGGTATACTGTTTAATTTTTGGCCATTACTATAGCAGACAAAACATTCTTTACAGCTTGCCTGGCCTTGGTAATCCAGAAGCCATGAAGCTCTGATGAAATTGATAGTGGTTTGAACACCCAGGTGTTGACATCTTGAATGAAAGTCTCTTATTATTAATTTAGTGAATGATCCTTGCCAAGAAGAATTGGATTTATCACATCATCATTATATAAAAGTGTCTTGGCAATTCTACCTTTGGATCGGATTAGGCCTTTATCATCTATGAATAAGTTAAGTTGATTGACCAGCAGTGGAATTTCATTCTTTTTAGGATTTTGGAGAAATAATATCTCCTTAGAAAAACAATGCTGCTGCATTATCTTCAACCAATAGAGTTGGGCTTTCTGATCACAATCTTCATCCAGCCCTTTACTCCTGCTAATGAATTTGAATATTTTTGAAGTTACTTTATAAAGCCTATGCACACTTGAGTAATCTTTAAATGGTAACAAAGACTGAGAAACAACCACAGATGTGTTACATTGTAAAGTCTTTTCCTTATTGGCCTCAGACAAACATTTAAGTTTACTAATAGGCCATTGAGATTGATCTAGGAGAATCCAAGAAGGACCCTTTAGCCATAATGGCAATTTTGAAAGAAAAGTAGAGGTTGTAACACCTCTGGTAATAAGATCCGCTGGGTTTTCAGAAGTATTGATGTAAGCATAAGAAATGGATACTTTGTACTCTTGCTCAACTTGATTTTTGATTTGATAAATTTCTTTGAGCCTATTGTTTACAAAAATTTTTTTTTTTTTTTGCTCTTCCAGATAGGAGCCATGAAAGGACAATTTGAGCATCTACAAACACCTTTATGTTTTTGAACTGAACATTAGAAAATTCTGATAATATTGATTTGATACATTTGAAAAATAAGAACACAGACAACAACTCTAAAGAGGGCAAAGCCCTAGATTTTAGAGGGGCCACCTTGTCAAAAATAATATTATATAATGTATGATCTATACTATAAACGACAAAACCATAACAAGATGAAGAAGCATCACAAAATACGAATAAAGAGTTTGAGGGAGAAGGTGAGAAAGCACACCTTTCAATTTCAATATTATGTAATTTATTTAAATCTGAACATAGTGAAGACCAGGAAACTAAAACATATCAGCAGGGACCTTTTCATCCCAATCGAGACCTATTGCCATAATTTCCTAAATTAATACCAACTCTTAAAGTGTTACGGGTAAAAAAGCTATTTAAGGAATCAAAACCTTGGACCAGCAGTAAGCAACATCTTTTGGTATTTTGCATCAGCATTTCCTGAAAATTTTGCTAGTTTTAACTTATCTGTAAGAGGATTAAAAGATATCCCGAACATCTTCTGATTCTTGATGTTGAACTATTCTACCCTCTCCTTCCATACAGCTTTACATTGATCATTATTAAGAGTCCCAACTTCTAAGAATGGAAACACCATCTCCATTCTTTTGTTTGCATTTCTGATAAAGTTCCTTTAAAGTTGTGATATTGCACTAATAATTAAATTATTTACAAAAAAATTATTTAATAGAAATCTGAGTACATGCATCATCCTCATATGACTGAGCATGGTGCTTAATGATATAATTGAGGATGAAAGGTGAGGATGTGAAACCAAAAACAATGGTTGAGTATCGATAAGCCTTTAATTGACCATTACTTTTCCAAAAAAAGCAAAAGCGATTGCGGTCTTCGATAGATTTTAACTTAATCTGAAGGAAGGCTTGTTTTATATCCGATAACATAACAAACTGATTTGATCTGAACCGGAATAAATGACCTAAAAGGAGGACTAAGATCATGTCGCAGTATAGGCTGCTCATTTAGAGATGTTAAGAGTTAGTTTTTAGAGAACAGTTTTTAAACCAGGCTGACTTTGTTGATAGTTGTTCATCAGTTTTTGAATAACAGGTCTGTGAGGAACCCAAATATAATTTTTATACTCAGAGGGAGATACACTGAACTCTTCAATAATACCATCAGCTAATTGTTGCTGAAAGACATCATCATAGGCTTTAACTAAACCTTTATTTTCTAAATTTTCATAAACTCTATTAAGCACTGCAAGAGCAATGTTATAGTTTGATGGCAACAAGGGAAGTTTATCTTCAATCCATGGAAGATCTATATGATATTTTCCATCTTTAAACTCTATACTACCTTTGAATTTTTCAATCTGTTTCAAATCATCTTCAGATTTATTATTATGCATACTTTCTATACCTAAGGACTCTAATTTGAACATGTTTTCTAATCCTTGCTCTACCTCTGAATTACTTAGGATATGGCTTAAAGGATTAAAATAAGAGTGTACAGGGTTTAAGACTGCATTAACCAAAGTATGGTTAACCTGCATTGATTTTTTGATTTATGAATTTTTGGATTTTGAATATGATCTATGATTTCTTGAACAACTAATGGTGGATTTGAAACTCTTATTTGATTATTGTAAATAAAATTAATAATATTTTCAAATGGAATAATAGAACCATCTCTTAACTTAAAGGCAGATCCACTCATACATTTAATCAATTCTAGTTGAGGGAAATACTCTATTAAATCAATGCCAATTAAGGCATCCAAATCGAAAAATGAGTTATTAGACTCTTTATAGCCAGAATCTGCCAATTTATAAGATTTATTTTTTAAATTAATTAGAGCCTGAATCTACGACTTAATTTCGTAAGCTTAATTTAAGATGCTCTCAACCAAAAGAGGAAGATGACAAGACTGGCTCATATATACATCAAGACAGTCTTTCAAAGTGCAAGTGCTTAATACCTAAATAGGTTTTTTATATCGTATTGAGTGCTTTGATGATTTCTACAGATATATTGAGTTTGTCCAGCACTCTTTTAAAAGGTAGGACCTCTGTGAGCCACAGTCGATTAGGCATCGAACTGAAGCCGAAACTTTACCCCTACCAATCCTTATAGTAATTGATGGCAACAAATATAAATTGTTGGTGCTTTGACTAAAACTAAGACATACATTTGTGAGGGTGGAACTTTTCCTTTGCTTACAAAGAGCTGTAATATGACTTTTTTTATTGCAAACTTGGCAACTAAAAGAAAGTTGCTCCTCAAGTCCAGGACACTGATCTGCAGTATGTTTAGTACTTGAACATTTGGGGCATAAATTTATTTCATTACACCTTTTAATTCTTAACTCATAGGTTTGATAAACATTGCAATTGGTCATCACATGACCTTGGGATGAACAAAACTTACATGATTTTGAATAACTTTTGATTTTAGAAGTGGAAGAATCAATACTATGAAAAGCTTCATTTCCACTAACTTCATTAGCATGAATTTTGAAATTCTGCAAAGCAGAATTGGAATCAGGCCTATTATTAGATTTTAAGAACTCATTCGTCTTTGATTTTTCATTATTTTTTAATTTAAAATTAGGGCTTATTGAAGTATTTACATTTTTAAATTTTGAATTAAGGATTTATGGAAGGGAGCTGGATTGAAATTTTGACCTTTATTATGATTTGACGTTTTAACATTTTTTGATAACTTCATTATAACTATCGAATATTTGATTAAATCAGGGTAATTGTATTCAACTTGCGAGCTAATTTTCTTTGATACCACAATTAGGTAATTTTGATAACACTATGTGACTAAAGTACTATAATCAGTAGGCCTCCTCAAGATAATTTGAGGTTATAACTTCAAGTTCATATAATTAATTTTCTTGATATCATTAGTAAACCTAGTCGCATTATTATGTTGGGTCAAAGGTACTGGTTTAAAGATATGTTTTTTTTATGATTTCATCAATGATGAATTTTTCGTCTAAAAATTCTTTGTCTAAAAGTTCAGCAGCTTATTATAATTATTAATATAATAGAAAGATTGAATGCAGGGAGTACGCATATCCCTTTAATTTATTTTTTTAAGCAATGAAGTTTAATGGATTCACTTAAATTTTTCTGTAAATCTAAGGAACTCTTAAATTTTGAAATAAAAGTTTTTTATAAGCAAACTTATCAGTTTTCATTGCCTTCACGAAATTCCCACAATCTAATAGCTCTACGAACAGATTTCTTTGAAATGAGAGGCAAAGATTTTTGGAGGGTTGAATTTTGATCCTTTAAAATTTTAATTACTTAATTTTTGGATTTAAAATAGAACATTGTACTGAATCTGACTACACAACTCCTTATTATGAAGCTCAGGAATGGGAGTCAACTTCATTATCGTTGTACAATTTTATTATACTTGTATCCTTTTGTCTTAATATTTTTAACATGACTCTATTCCTCTAGCAAGATCTTTACATAACTGATCTTATCTTTATTATTTTTAGCCTATTCTCTATCTGTCTAGATAAACTACTTGTCCTTGAGGATGAATGGCTTGAACTATAGCTTAGATTTTTTTATTAACTCTATCAAGAAGGGCTTGTGTCTCTGGTCAGACATTTTCGCTGAAATTTGGCTAGAATGACCCAAGGACAAATGAAACCTTGAAGGAAGATGAAATAAAGAAAGATAGCCTACCACCAGGCTAAATTATTTGATTGAATTTTGAAAAGGTCTATTAGACAAAAAAAAATTTGAAGTTGAAAGTGATCTAGGCCTATAATGCCTAACTTTGAAATTGAATTTTTTGAGGAAAAATGAGATATGGCTTACCACCAGGACAAATTATTTGATTTGAATGGTTTAGAAGACCACACACACACAAAAAACAAATTTTGAGGTTGAAAATGACCTAGGCCTAGGCCTAAGTTTGAGCTTGAATTTTTTAGGAAATCACTGTAATGTAATGGTTAGGCAATGATGCATTGCTTACCTAACTCTCATACCAAATTTTGAATTAAATACACTAAGACTAACTAAACTTAGGACAAAAACACCCATAGGCTAGTCTCGATAGGCCCACGTGGCTTCTACCGTCTCTAATATTTTCCTAAGTTCAAATAAACCTTAATTTTAAGTTAATTTTGTACTAATAATACTGTACACAAAATATCATAACTGCTATAAGCTTCGGAGATAGCCTAGTTTGATTGTTATTTGCAATTGATAGGCACGAGTTATCAAGAACTTGCAACAAATCGTTCGTTAAGAACCATATAGATTACACATTTGACGAAAATTTTAATCTAAAGCAGATTAAATAATTACAAAAAAATCTTTGAAAGATATAGGATTTAAAAATGATATATAGTACAATTTGTGAATCTAAATTAGCTTACTGAATTTGTTGTTTCAAGATTTTTTTGCTCTTTGAATAAGATCTTGATATTC
>JABUQX010012513.1:0-10000 GCA_015478945.1 Trachelipus rathkii
TGGTATATATATATACATATATATATATATATATATATATATATATATTATATATATATATATATATAAATATATATATATATATATATATATATATATATATATATATATATATACATATATATATATGTTATACATATATATATATATATATATAAATATATATATATATATATATATATATATATATATATATAGTATATATATATATATATATATATATATATGAGAGAGAGAGAGAGAGATGAAGGATGGAATTGGGGGGGAATGGATATGGATATGGATATGGATATGGATGGATATGGAGAGATGGAGCCGGATATGGAATGGAATATCTGACATGGAAGTTCGTACTCCCTAATGCCTGTCTCCTCCCCCTTGTCTTATCAAATATTGTAGTACCAACCCAAATCAGGCACACAATCATACATTTAATTTCATGGCATTCATTTATGTATATATACATATATATATATATATATATGTATATATATATATATATATATATATATATATATATATATATATAGTATATACATATATATATATATATATATATATATATATATATATATATATATATATATATATATATTCTAAGGCTAACAAAACATGTTTAATCGAAATTTAAATTGGAAATAGTTTATTAGTTGGTACATGACTGAAAATCAATATATTCAATGTTGAACAATTATTTATATATAGTATCAAGATGAATTAAATAGCTTCAGGTAACCAATTTTGAAAATAGTATAGATGTGATGGTATTAAAGTTAAAATTAGTGAAGTTTAAAAAAAGGTCTTTATCATCAGGAATTAAATTTATCAAAAGAAAAGAACTATATATGAGTATATATATATATATGGATCTATAAATAGTATATATATATATATATATATATATATATATACATATTATATATATATATATATATATATATAGTATAAAGAAAAAGAGCAGAGTATATATATATATTATTATTATTACATATATATATATATATACATATATATACATATTATTATATATATATATATGAAAGTATATATATATATTTCATACATATATTATTATATATATAGTTATATATAGCATATATATATATTATATATATTATATATATACATATATATATATATATATATATATATATATATTATTGCCATATGATGCCTGTGGTGGTTTGGTTGCTATTGAACTGCGCTTGGTAAAGCGTTTTAACTTACAGATGTACGCATCTCAGCTCGCCAAGGATGATTAACCGAAGTCCAGATAGCGAGTTTGAATCTCTGGTGCCATTTCAGCGGGTAGTTTGTTTTGGGTAACATTTGTTTTGCGGGTCCGCGTCTTAAGTGGTTTTCTGTTAGTGCCAGCGAATTTGTTTCGGCGGCGATGCTTGCGTTGTTGGTGGTGGAACGTTGTTCGTGACGGTTTTGGAATTAAAGCGCTGGTGAAGCGAAGCAGAGGTTGTTTGAGCCCTGTGGATAGTGTTAGAGAGTGCAATGTGGTATGAGTATGGTTGTGCAATATATATATATATATATTATGAAGATATATATATATATATATATATATATATATATATATATATATATATATATATATATATATATATATATATATATAGATGTGTATGTATGTGTGTGTGAGTGTATTTATATATATGAGTATATATGCATTTCATTAAATTGTTAACAGCTGAAAGAAGACCTTAAAATAGAATAAAAAGTAAACGTGCGTTTTATTGGTTTCTCTTCCATGGAATTCCACAATGAAATTCAAGAGTAAAATCAGTATTATTTGTTTTCCAGCATTTTCTTCCTCTTTTATAATAATTTAAAATATCTAATTTTTTAAAGTGTATTTCAGTAAAAAAAGTAAAATTGAAATTAAATTTTCCTATGGATTTGCAATTTTATATTAGAAATATATTTGAAATTACCACAACCAGATATATGCAATTGCTTACACACACACATACACAAACATATATACACATATATATATATATATAAATATATATATATATATATATATATATATATATATATATATATATATATATATATATATATATATATATATATATATATATATATATATAATAGGAGCTGTAATTAAAGCTATCGTGGTGGCAAAGTCAGAGATCAATGCAAGCGCGCTGCTTTTGGGCTAGTTGATTCTTAAATTAAATTTCTTATCACTTATATTCTAAAATTAAACGTGGGTCTATGACATCTCTCCCTCTCATCTCAGGCAAGAAAAATTGACGAGTAGAAAGGTGTGAGCTGATTGGCTTAAAACACCCTACAATAATTCATAGTTGAGGGACCAATTTTTCATCACACTTCTTTTTTGTCGCCTTTCGCATTTGGACGTAATTAATTTAATTGCATCTCATTTGAGTGAAAGAGGAACTTGATGAGAATTAAATTACACGTTCTTTCTCCCGTCTGAGTGATCTTTATTAATTTAAAGGCTTTATTAACTACTTCGGGTAGTTTTAATGCACTTGTGTCAGTTTTAGATCAAATTTATTAAGGCAACGAATTTTGGTGCAAGTAAATATTTTGGTATTAGGAAATGAAAGAAAAGAAAATATTTACAAGTCATCTTATTAATTTTTTCATGTTTTAATTCGATCTATTATAAAATAGCAGGCATTTTGTACTACTAAATATTTTGATACTATATAAAACATAATAATAAAAAAAAACATTAATATTTCTTCATACATTTTATATATGGAATAATAATGTAAAATTATCTCACTCGGAAAATAAATAATTACCCAATTACCCTGTCTTAAAATTTAAGTTTTAAAAAATAATAGGTTTTCTAAGCAACAAAGAAATCTCATAAAAAAAATTACCATTTATCAATTTAATTCCTTTTTTAGTGAATTTTCTCTTATACTTTTAAAGAATAATAATCGAGAGTAGATTTCAGTTAATATGAATTTAATAATAATAATTTAAGCTTATTCAAAAATAGAATAAATTTCGAGTTTGGTAAATAACAACACACACACATACACAGACACACACACACATACACACACAACAACAATAACAGACACACAAATATATATATATATATATATATATATATATATATATCACACACATTCCCACACACACACACACAAAAACACACACACATTACACACACACACACACACACAACACATACAAACATACAACACTACATACATACACACACACACACACACCACCATCTGACACACACACACACACACATAATATATATATATATATAGTTGCTGTATTTGAATGCCAATAATGAAAGAAAAATTATTTATTAAAGAGCAAGAAATGAAAATGACAGTTTATGTTAAGAGGAACTATTGGCTGAGTCATTTGGCTACGAACAAAAGCTTTCAATCAACTAGGGTAAACCTTCAGATAGTTTTTAAATTCACAGCAAAACTAGAGAGGGAAATGTGGTCATAGGCCCCCCAGATTGCTATCTGACCCTCAATAAATTTGTTTAGTCAATAAAAATTCATAACATATTTAAGGAAATTCTGAAATAAGGGAACCTTCCATAAGTTACGTCAATATTCACCCATAGTTTTGCCTTTTGTATGTAAGAACAATCTGAGGGTTAGTCCTTAAATGGTTGAATCTTTTAGTTCCTAATAACATAATATATTCAACTTTTATTTAAAACCAGATCGTTTCCACAACTCTTTGTTGTAATATCATTTTTTTTTTTTAGCATTATTTTATTTAAAGAGGTTTAAACCTATATATATATAGAAATATAGTATATAGCAGCAGCATAGAGTATATATATATATATATATATATATATATATATATATATATATATATATATATATATATATATATATATATATATATATATATCAAATATTTTAACTGTGAAATGGAGTTGAAATTGCATCATGGTTGCTCTATTGGATTTTGACATGTATTCAGACCTAGATTGGATTGTGATACGCATTTATATTTTGAGATTGGTTATTCTGATACAGAGTGTATTGAAGAGTAATTGAAAACGCATATTTTCGCTTAAAATCACGATCCGATCAATAATTTCTCTGCCTGTATTCCTTGTCGCCTGTCTCCCTTCCCTTGTCTTATCAAATATTGTAGTACCATCCTAAATCAGGTACACGCATACATTTAATTTCACGGTACTCATTTATAAATAAACAAATAAATAAATATATAATAAATAAATATATATATATATATATATATATATATATATATATATATATATATATATATATATATATATATATATATATATATATATATATATATATATATATATATATAGAGAGAGAGAGAGAGAGAGAGAGAGAGAGAGAGAGAGAGAGAGAGTGAGAGAGAATAGGAAGACATCTGAAAGAAGACATGAGGACATGGGGAACTTATGTGGAATGACCATGAGTATGAGAAATAGTGAACTGGAAATGCATATGGAAAGGGAGAACCTTGGAGGGAAGAGGGAGGTGGCTAGAAAGATGGAGGGGAGGAACGATGAATGTGGAGAGGCTGGATATGCTCTGAGAGTGGTGAAAAGAATATGGGAGGGAAATTAGAAATGATAGAGAGAGAGGAAGTGAAAGAGGAGCAATTAAGATACTAAAAAATGGGAAAGTCGGGTATGGAGGAGAACAATGAATTATTCAAAACAGAGGGAATAACTAAAATGGTTGACAAGACTGTTAAACCAAGTAAGGAAAGAAGGAAAAGGGAGGAAAGCAGTAATTTGTCCGATACATAAGAAGGAAGATAAAAGAATATGCGGAGATTATAGAGGAATAGTAGTATTGTTGGTCGGGGTGAGTAAAATATAAGGGAGGATTTTGGAAAAAACATTGAGGAGGGAGGTCGAGAAAAAGATTAGAAAATGGCAGCTCGGTTTCAGACCAGGGAAAGTACCACATACCTAAATATTTAACATGATGCTGACAGAGAAAATCATAGAGTGGAAAGAGAAGGCGTATGCAGCTTCATAGACTTGGAAAAATCATTCGATAGAATAAATAGGGGAAATTCCACTATGATACATATCTCCACTGATTGAAAGCAGGCCCTCCGAAATGCTGCCTACACTCGGCCAGGGGGCAAGACTGGGTAATTTTTTATCGGGACTGCATATTGAATGGATGAAAATAAATGCATGCTCTCATTACTCAGTCTTGCCCCTGGCCCCAGTGTAGGCGGGGGAAGTCTTTCGGAGGATAACTGATGGTGGAATATCTTCAATTTTGGTAAATTTCCTTTATCCTATCGTGGCTGGGAGGTAAACCTTGGTTTTAACATCATAGGGTAAGGGTTCAAACCTACCTGGGTCATAATGATGTACAATTTGTAATGCGAGCATGCATTTATTTTCATCCATTCAATATGTCCCGATGTATTACCTAGTCTTGCCCCTGGCCCGAGTGTAGGCGGGAGAGTCTTCGAGGAAAACCGATGGTGGAATATCATCAATTAGTAGATTTCCTTTTAGCCTATCATGGCTGGGTAAAGCTCTTGTTTTAACATCATAGGGTAAGGGTTCAAACCCACCTGGGACATAATATATATATATATATATATATATATATATATATATATATATATATATATATATATATATATATATATATATATAATATTTCCTTTGGTAGCCAAAGCTTTCAGAGGCCATCTAAATTCCATTTGATTAGGAGAAAATCGAAAACTAGAGCCAAATCAAGTCCTTTCATTCCCCATAAGGCGTTTAAAAGTGCGCATGTCAAAGAAGTTGTATGAATAGACAAAGGCTGCATTCCAGATTTTACATGTAGAATGGGACAGAGAAGGATGAGATCTCGAGTATATATATATATATATATATATATATATATATATATATATATATATATATATATATATATATATATATATATATATATATATATATATATATATATATATATATATATATATATATATATAAGATTCTTTATATGAAATTACCGTTTTTAGGAAGAATTAGTTACGAAATTAATAGAAGAATAACTAATTTATTGAATACATCTTTCCCACAATTTAAGTTTAAATTAATTTTCATAAATGATAATAGGATTGGTAAATTCTTTAAAGTTAAAGAAAATCTGCCGTTATCTTTGTGTTCTTCAATTGTTTATTTATATAAATGTGATAGCTGTGATGCTTTCTACATAGGAAAGACCATTAGATGTCTCTCCACACGAATTGCTGAACACAAGGGTATCTCAAGTAGAACTTTAGAGGATCTCCATCATCCACCCTATTCGGCCATTTATAATCATTCTTCCAGGTTTAATCATAATATATCGGATCAAAATTTCAAAATTTTAGACCATGGAAATGCTGAAGATTTGGAAGTTTTGGAATCTTTATATATTTGGAACATGAAGCCCTCCCTAAATGAAAATCTACAATTTAATAATTTAAACATCCTTAAGTGAAGTTGAATTTCTATTTTTTGGTTGACTCTTCTAACTATTTAGTTAATTTTTTATTTTTTACCAAAAAGTGAAGCAGCACTTCTATTATTATTTTATGATCATTTTAACTGTTTTATTTTGTTTATAATTTATATCATTATGCATTCAGCCTTGAAAATGGGTGTTTTGTAATAACCCGAAACTAGTCGGTGTAAATAAATTTAAAATGTTTAAGATCGTTCTGATTATTTTTACATCTTTATATATATATATATATATATATATATATATATATATATATATATATATATATATATATATATATATATATATATATATATATATATATATATATATATATATATATATATATATATATATACAGTTATATACATATATATATATATTTAAATTTAAATTAATAGAAAAATATTTTAAATTTGCTATTTAAAAGAATATAAGAACATTGTATTAAAAAGATATAAAAATTAATAAAAAATGAATTTATTAATAAGAAGAGTTCTTAACTTATGTAACTTATTAGCTTTATTTATTATCATAATTATTATTTTTCTATGTATTTTTAAATATAATTATCATTTACAACAGGTTAATTATTTACTTTCCAAGTAAGGTAATTTAACTTTATCATTCTATAATAATATAACATGAAAATATTAATATATATTTTTGCTAGTACCAAAATAAGTCTAATCTTTAATTTGTTCGATTTAGAACAAATAAAATTTTTTGAAAGATACCGTTGGTAAATTTTTATTATTATTATTCTACCAAAATTTGTCTACTTAATTAATTCGACTTTAAACTGACGTAAGTGCATTAAAACTACCCTATATTGTAGTTAATAAAGCCTTTAAATTAATAAAGATTACTCAAACAAAAGAGGAAAACGTGTAATTTAATTTCGTCAAGTTCATCTTAAACTCAAATGAGATGAATTATATACGTCCAAATGCGAAAAGGCAACAAAAGGCGTGTGATGAAAAATTGGTCCCTCAACTATAAATTATTCGTAACAGTGTTTTAAGCAAGTCGCGTACACACCTTTCTACTCGTCAATTTTTCTTGCCTGAGATGAGATGGGAGATGTCAAAGACCCGTTACAATTAGTGGAGTATAAGTTAAATTAAATCTGAGAACCTGAACCCCAAAAAGTCCTTCAATGGATCCTGATCCCCACCTCAATCAATTTTGACCTGAAGTCCCACATTATGATGTCCTGATATTACATATACATACATACATACATATATATATCACGAACTAATTGCTGAAATACGAATGTAAATAGAATTAAAGCAAACGTTTCTGCTGTTTTCTGAAAATGAATTCCAATATTTTTACAAAAGTAAAATAGTATTTGTATTCCGGCACATTTTTTTCTTCTTTTTATAATAAAATAATTAAAGATATCTAGTTCTTATATTTTATTTTTAAATGTTTCTAAAAGTTTTTATTATGGTAAATTTATATTTTCGCAGCGATTTGCTATATTATTATAAATATATTTGAAATTTGTTAAAATCAAATATTTACAACTACTTACGTACAATTATATATATATATATATATATATATATATATATATATATATATATATATATATATATATATATATATATATATATATATATATATATATATATATATATATATGATTATATTAGATACTTAACTTATCCCTTTCTTAAAAGTTTTCTTAAATTTAAGATTGATTCCATGGCTAACTATAATATTTAATTTTTTTTTTCATTATTCTTAAGTATTTTATTAATTTCTTTATTATTGTATTTATTTTATTAAATATTCTTTGTTATAAAAGCAAAAAAATAAGAGCATTTTATCGTAACACTATGAAATATGTAAAAGATCGATCGTTTCTATAATGTTAACTCGTGTTAAGCACGAGCAGCATGAGTGTAGGAGTCGCCTCTGATATATATATATATATATAATATATATATATATTGTTGGTTGGTTATATATATATATATATATATATAAATAAATATATAAAGGATATATATATATTATATATATATATATATATATATATATATATATATATATATATATAAGTTGATTTGTATTAGGAACCATAATCAAAATTATCATGGTGGTATAGTCAAAGATCTATACAAGCCCACTTCTTTTGGACGAGTTGACTATGAAATTAAATTTACGCTTATATTGCACTAATTATAACGGGTCTATGACATCTTTCCTCTCGTCTCAGGCAAGAAACATTGACGAAAAGAATAGTGTGTAGGCGACTTGCTTAAAACACTGTTACGAATTATTTTATATATATTTCCATCATACGCCTTTTTGACGCTTTTTCGCATTTGGTCGTAATTTAATTGCATCTCATTTGAGTGGAGGAGCGACTTGATTAGAATTAAAATACACGTTCTTTCTTCTGTCTGAGAGATTTTTTTTAAATTAAAAATCTTTATTAACTACTTCGCGTAGTTTTAATGAACTTGCGTCAATCTTAGTATAATTAATTAATATAAAACCAAGAGTATTTTGCAACTAGCAAAACTACTTAAAAGGTAAATGTTAATGCAGAAAATTATAATGTTATATTATGTTATAGGAGTTAAAGAATTCACTTATCGTAAATGTTTGTTATTTTTAAATTAATAAAAACAGAATAATAATTATACTAAGTCATTAAGAACTCTTATCAGTATACATTTGTTTTGTTATTTTTATTCCTTTTTTAATGCATTTTTTCTTATACTCTTTGAAAAATTAATTCAGAATAATATTTTAATAAACTTAATAGTAGTAGTTAATTGATCTAGAATGTCAAGAATATTGCAGATTTTAGAACCCAGTTTATTTTAAAAGTGAATTTGAAAATATAAAGTTTAAGGATTTCGAAATTTAAAATTAAAAAACAAAAACGAGCAAAACACACCATAAAACCGGTGTTTTTTTTTTGTTTTTTTTTTTAATTTCTCTCTGGTCTGAAATTGTTAGAACAAACACCATACGAAAGAACTTAACCCAATCATTTCCAAATATACAATCAAATTTCAAATCTATTCATAGGAGAAAAAAAAAAGGTCAAATTGAGTTGCAATAAATTTAAATAGATTCCATGAAGCTATTAAGAAAAAAGAGAGAAAAAAAAAAGAAAACAAATCTTAAAAAATCTAATAAGATATTGAGACATATGATTAGGATTCCCGAAAACTAATTATTGTCAAATCAAGGGAAACAAAAAGAAGTTACATATCCTCCAATATCGAGAATTGTGATATTCTAAACACATAAAAAATTATCTTCTTTAGTTAAATAGTAATAAAAAAGTTAAAGGGGAATTTCTTAGTTGAAATATTACGCTTCTTTATTTGAAAAATAAAATTCTAAATATATAAAAGCATCAAACATTTAAAAGTATTTTTCTATTGAGTCAATATAATATCACTTACATACACCCATACCCACATCCACATCCACATCCACACCGAACACCCACACACCCACACCCACACCCAGACTCATATATA
>JABUQX010012514.1:5000-7500 GCA_015478945.1 Trachelipus rathkii
AGAAGAGTGTGGATGGAACACTTGCAAATCTGCATAATATTGGTAGTAATGAAGAGGTGATAGTGGATGTATGTGGGTTTGATGGTGTAAGAAGAAATAGGTATTTTGGGGATGAGGTTAATAGTAGGGAGGATGTAGAGTGAGAAAGTTGAAGAATGTTAAACCTGAAGGTATAGATGTAATTATTGGTGAAATGATCAAGAATGGAGAGGAGATTGAGATTGACTGGCTATGGAAATTGTGTAACAAAGCGTTTATGGAGGGTATAGCTCTGAAAGACTAGAGGAGAGCAGTAATAGTACCCTTTCATAAGGGTAAGGGAAACTGTAGGAACTATAATGGAATTAGTTATTGTTGAAAAGATATATGCTGGTATTTTGGTTGAAAGAGTGCGTCGAGTGAATAAGGGACTGATTAGCGAAGATACAAGGTGCATTTAGGAGTGGTAGAGGATGTGGAGATCAAATTTTCATCTTGAAAGAAATGACCGATCATCAAATGAAAGATGAAAATAAAATTTATTTAGTTTTTATTCACTAGCAATAGTCATATGATAGGATTAATAGCAAAGCTCTGTGGCATGTGTTAGTGATATATAATGTTGGTGTTAGGCTTCTGAATGAGATCAAAAGTACATATGACGATAGAGAAGCGTGTTTAAGAATAAATGGAGTTGAATGTGGATGGTTTAATATTAATATTGGAGTGAGGCAGAGATGTGTTATGTCTCCTTGGCTATTTAATTTGTATATGGATGGGGTGATGAAAGAATTAGAGATAGGAATATTAAGGGAATGCGTTATACTGATGGCAATGGAAGAGAGTGGCGGGTGCCCTGCTTATTGTACCCTGATGATTTGGTTTTGCGTGGCAGATTTCAAGAAAGTTTGAGAGGATTGGTAGAGGGGTTTGAAAGTAAATGTAGATAAAAGTAAGGTGATGGTATTAGGTGAGGAGAATCCTCGGTATGAAATCATGTTGGATGGTGAGCAATTGGAACAAGTATGTGAGTTTTAATATTTAGGCTATATGTTAGATGAAAAGGGGAACGAATGAAACAGAGTGTAGTAGGAAGCTGTGAATGGCCGGAACGTATAGCTGGTGCAATTAAATCCTTGGTGGATATAAAGGGACCAAGTATTGAGTAAGCTAGGGTTTTGCATAAGGGCATGGTGTAAAATAATAGATACAGAACTAAGCTATAATCTGTTCAGATGGGCAATCTTAGGGGCTTGATGGGTATTGGAGAATTAATAAAATGAGAATTGAACTTATTAGGGAGTTGTGTGGTGTGAAGAAAGGAGCAAATGAAAGAATAAACGAGTGTATTAAGGTGGACTGGTCATATGGAAAGGTTGGATGATAGTTAGTTTGTTAAGTAGATGTATAGTGGTGAGTGTCAGAGAATCGACTAACTGGGAGACCGAAGGAAAGCTGGAGTGAGTCAGTAAAGGAATGGCTGAATTAAAGTTTGGCAGGGGCGAGAAGAAAGGTGAATAATAGGTGTGAATGGCGGGGTTTTGTGAGGAGATATGATTATGGGCGTGAATCAGGGGATGAACCCTAAATTGACGAGATACCGCAGTGATTGTCCATCGCAGTCTTATGAAGCCCTAGAGTGGATTTTCTTGACTACTACGAGCTCTCATTTAAGGGTATGAAGGGGTTGTTAGGGTGGGGCTTTCCTTTTGGCTTTCGTTATGTTCTTCTACTACTTTTCTGATTCCGGTGTATATTACACACCTCACCTCCAATCTGGGGAAAGGAGGTAGACGATAATGATGATGATATATATAATTGGAACAAGTATATATATATATATATATATATATATATATATATATATATATATATATATATATATATATATATATATATATATATATATATATATATATATATATATATATATATATATATATATATATATATTCTAAAATTTTGTACTTTTCCCACTTTAGAAGGTTTTTTTTTTTAACCAATAAGAATAAAGATTAAAGTTGCCAAGTTTTTTTTTTAACCAATAAGCATAAAGATTAAAGTTGCCAAGTAATAAGTTTAAATCTATGTTACCTAACGCAACTTAAAATACCATACTTTACTTTACATTATTTACTTACTTACTTACTTACTTTTTACTTCATTACTTTTTACTTACTTACTTACAAATTATTTAACCCAACTAACCTTGCTTTAATATTATAAATTATTACACTATTTTCTTTGCAGTAAATGTAAATTTTGTTTTCTCTCTCCATTGAAAATTTTCTTTTTCCCACAAAAATTTGCAGGAGAAAGATCGTACTGAATATATATATATATATATATATATATATATATATATATATATATATATATATATATATATATATATATATATATATATATATATATATATATATATATATATATATATATATATATATATATATAGACGCAAGCAGCTAAAACAAAGAAAAAAAGTAGCTAAAGTCAGTCCTCTATCATCTATATTATTTTT